>OY720107.1:21351206-21460913 GCA_963082835.1 Leptogaster cylindrica
AACGAAAATTTTTGATTCTATAATTCTAAGGTCTATAGAATATTTAAAAAATATAAGCAACCTGTTCCCAGCTGCGCCTTTTATCGAAAAAAGGATTTGAATATTTTAAGTTTAAAATTCCAAAATTTTCAAAAAATCTATAATTTTCTCAAATATGCGTTAGGTATATGCTTGTGAATATATTACTATCCTAATCTGTGGGGTCTTCTAAAAATTTTAAGACCAAAATCATTGTGATGTGATCAATACAACGCAAGTTAAAAGGGTTTTTGTGACCCCTTTACTTCGCGGAAAAAAATTTTTGAAACGAAAAAGACGCAAAACTACCTAGCTTCAAAAATTCATAACTCAAAAAGTATTAGAAATAAAAAAAAAAAAATTCATATTGTTAATTAGCACAGTATAAAGAATCAATAAAAAAAAAATCTTTGAATTCGCTGAACATGGGTGTCATTTCGTCTTTTTTTTGGATGAATTGACATGGAATGACCCGACTGGCAAGCTATATGACAGATATAGCAACGTTTGCTATAAAACAAAATTCTTAAAACGCCGTGCTGACTCTTCAATTTTAGAAGAAGAGAATTTAGACCCCTCTCTAGATTCGACTATTGGCAGTTTAGATATAAGTAAGCTGTAAAAATAGAGAAATGTCCTAATATAACATTTATATTTTTACCACTTTCCAGGTCAATTAAATAATAAAGTGTTAATTTTGCAAAATGAATATTTGCCAGAAGATGAACTCTGTCAAATGTGGAAAGAAACGGCAGCCTATAGAGTTGAAAAACTGAAAACATATAGCGAAAGAGGAATTAGCACCTTGTTAAGAGAATGGCCTCGTTATAGCGATTCCCATGGGTATAAATTGGTAAATAATTTTTTTTTTAAAGAAATCATATAACATTATTTATGTCTAAAACCTTTGTAGATTGAGTTAGACTTTGAGCATATGTATCCTGGCATACTGATCAACCGATCATACGAAAAATACAACTTAAGTTCACACGAAAGGTGCAAGCTCGCGTTCGCACAGGTATCTTGATATCAGTGTTAAACGCAAGCTTGCACCTTTATCAAAAGTTAACTTCCCACGGCAACGGTCAACGTGATCCCTCACCTGGGAACTCTCATGTGACATTCTCACACAGGGCAGTTCCCAGCAAATTTAGAATAAGAAATTTTGTATAAATAAGTAAATTTGGTAGAAATAAATTTAGTTCAGGATAGCAAGTGTTTTAGACAACCAGAATTCCCCCCACCAGGGGTAAGGGTTCTGAAACTACCGAACTATCGCAACAGAATTCCCCCCACCAGCGGTAAGGGTTCTGTTCGCATTAATCAAACAAGTAATTGATCGACCAAGTCCCTAGACAAGGAAAAACTTGGAGTCGACATTGGTCCTTCGAGCATTAAACCGGCCTAGGGTTTAATAGTACAACAGCACTACCAAACGACGTAGAGGGAGGCAAGGAGAACACCTGCTCAAGTCACCTGTTCCGTGTGGACGAAAGAGAGACGCTGTAAGCGGACAGCTAAGGCGAAGGATAGTTATACATCCAGCAAAAACACGTGGCATTCCGCAACAACAGTCAACACATCTTCCACATTCCGTGAGCCATTGTAGAGAATATGGAGGCAGCAGCTAAAAAGCAAGTTGAGTGTTACGATACCATCGTAAGACTCAAGAGCAATTACAAGAAGGATGGAGGGCATAGGAAAACTATAACATACCTGGAAAATAGGCTAACCAGACTAGAAAACATCTGGTCCACATTTCTCCGAGGAGACGCGGAGATTCAAAAACTCAAGGAGCAAAATGCAGGCCACACCTATTTTGTAACCAATTACTTCGAGCAAGTTGAGAACTACTACGAAGACTTCAAAGACATCTTGCAAAGCAAGCTAAACGAAGTGTCGGCCAAAGTAGACAATCCAGGTGCCCATGGGACGGCAACGCTAGAACTAGAAGAAGACGAGTACGCTAAAAGGCTCATTCGAATTCAAACAGAAACCATGAGACTTTTAGAAAGACTACTTCAATCAGTTGCAGAAGAAATAAACAAGGATCATTCACCCTTCTACTACCAGCACAAATTAGCAGCAATCAACTCATATTGGAGCAAGATAACGCTAAACCACACTGACATAGTGGCAAATCCAGAAGAAGCGTATAAGGCGTACTTGGATACTAATACATATCAACAGTTAGAAGATACGTACCAGGCAACGGCAATTAAATTAGAAGAGGCGATCGGAGCTACAACACGTACAGATGACGAAATCAAATTACCAAGGTTGGTGCTCCCAACGTTCGAGGGAGACTATCAGCAGTGGACCACATTCCATGACATATTCTTACGCCTTATACATAATAACACAAGGCTAGGAGAGGCAGAAAAAATGCAATATCTAAAAACACATGTCAGGAAAGAAGCGGGTGGATTGTTACAACACTTAGCAATATCCAGTGCCAACTACAAAAAAGCATGGCAGCTACTGAACGACAGGTACAACAACAAAAGAAAAATCTGCTCGACACATTTGCAGATTTTACTGTCTCAAGCAAAGTTGGAGCAGGAAAATGCGACAGCACTACGAAAACTGCATGACACTACAAAGGAGTGCCTTCATGCCTTGGCGAACTTGGGTGTAAACACGGAAACATGGGCACCGATAATATGTCACATCGTGATACAGAAACTGGACTATGAGAGTCACAGACTTTATGAACAAAGTCTCGAAAAACCAAAAGAATTACCTACATACAGCAAATTGTTTCAGTTCCTAGAAACGCGCTTTCAGTCATTGGAGGCGTTAAAAGATTCCAAGAAAAAGGAATCTCATCAAAACAAGCAGAGTGATTACAGCAGGTACAAAACATACCACACAACTAGCACCAAATCGTCACCGTGTCCGTGCTGCCCAGCCAACCATAGAGTATATAAATGCGAGAAGTTTATACAACTATCCCCAAAGGAAAGGAAACAGGTCATCAATAGCAACAAACTGTGTCAGAACTGTTTGACGCATAAAAGCAACGAAAAATGTTACAGTCACATAAAATGCAAAACCTGTAACCAGCAACATCATACATTGTTGCATCAGAACGCAGAGAAGAGTAACCAACCGGGGACGCAAACACGGACGCAAGCGACCTCATGCCACGCTGGAGATGTAGGAAACAAGCCAGCAAGGCAACGTAATGTCCAAGTATTGCTTGCAACAACGCTCATAAAAGTTCGTGCTTACAACGGGAAACTAGAACTACTACGTGCATTGATAGATCCAGGATTCCAGGTTTCATTTATAGCTGAAGCAGCGGCTCACTTGTTGTCATTGCCTAGACACAAAGCAAAAGCTGAAGTATCGGGGATAGGCCTCACTAGTGCCGGATCTGTACGCCATAAAATATCTATGGACGTCTACCCACGATTCCCATCGCAATTCTCAACAACGGTTGAAGTATTGATTTTACCACACCTAACAAGGTTTCTCCCTAACCAAAAGGTAACTACGTATGTAGATAACAAACAGTTTGACAACATACTGCTAGCTGATCCAACATTTGACACCCCGGGGACAATTGATGTCATCATTGGAGCTGACGTGTTTAACAGCATCATCAAAGAAGGGGTAATCAAATATAACAGCGGTTTGGTCAGTCAACAAACTGAATTCGGGTGGATATTATCGGGAACCATAGATTGTGCCACAACGGACAATATAATTACATGCATGGTAACCCTTACGAATCTAGAGGAGGAGATAAAGAAGTTCTGGGAAGTCGAAGAAATCAACTCTTCAAACACTAACGAATTGGATGACAACTGGTGTGAGCAACATTACAAAGAGACACACAAACGGAACGCTGACGGAACATACCCTGTCCACTTACCGCTACTAAAGAATCGAGATCAGCTGGGGGACTCAAAGAAGATAGCAATGGCCAGATTCTTACAACTCGAAAAGAAATTCGAAAAGAATAGAAAGATGGAAACGAGTTACAAGGAATTTATGAAGGACTACATTGCGTTAAAACATATGATTCCAGCAAAACCCGGCAATGCACTGGAATACTTCCTACCCCACCAAGCGGTAGTGAAAGAAGATAGCACCACCACAAAACTACGAGTGGTCTTTGATGCGTCAACAAAAACAACAAGCGGCCTTAGTCTAAACGACGTGATGAATGCAGGACCAAAACTACAAAATAATCTATCGGAGATTGTATTACGCTGGAGGAAGCATCGGTATGTTTTTACTGCCGACATAGAAAAAAATGTACCGGCAGATAAAGATACACCAAGACGATCAAAAATACTTAAAAATACTATGGAGATCAACCAAACGAGAGCCAGTAAAGGAGTACCAACTCACTACCGTAACTTATGGTACCTCCGCTGCCCCGTTCTTAGCACTCCGCACACTTCAACAACTGGCTCAAGATGAAACAAAAAACTATCAGAGGGCCGCCAAAGTGCTCCGTACAGACTTCTATGTTGACGACATGTTAACAGGAACAGAGACGATAAGAGAGGCAAAGGCCCTACGACAGGAGTTAATCCAATTATTGGCGGCTGGAGGGTTCAAACTGCGAAAATGGACGAGCAACCAACAGTCGCTGCTGGAGAATATGGCCGAGGAATTAAAAGAAAACAGTGCAATAGAAATAAATCAAGAAGAAATCATAAAAACCCTCGGTTTGTACTGGCAGCCAACTAACGATACATTTCAATTTCGAGTGAGAATTTCGGCTGAACAAAAACTAACATCAAAGCGATCAGTCCTATCAGAGATTGCAAAATTATACGACCCGGAAGGTTGGCTAGCACCAGTAATAATAAAGGCCAAACTGTTTATGCAAGAGCTCTGGGTAGCAAAGTTGAACTGGGACGAACAGCTACCAGACGAGTTACTACGATTATGGACGCAATTCAAACAAGAACTACCTGCAGTTCAAACAATCAAAATTCCACGTTGGATAAACTACACCAGTGAGTGCAATAGTATCGAAATTCACGGGTTTTGTGATGCGTCAGAAAAGGCGTATGCTGCCGCCGTATATTCAAGAATACACACCATACATGGAGAGTACAAGACAACAATACTGACATCGAAGACTAAAGTGGCACCAGTGCAAAAAGCTGTGACCATTCCTCGGTTGGAGCTATGCGCAGCCGTCATGTTAGCCAGACTGATAACACTTACGACATCAGCATTAGACATAAGCAACGTTAAAACGCATGCATGGACGGACTCTCAAGTAGTTTTAGCATGGATTCAAGGAGACAGTCAGAAGAGAGATATATTTATTGCCAACCGCATCAGCGAAATTCGCTCTCTCACAAAAAAGCAGATATGGCATTATGTAACATCGCAGGACAACCCAGCCGATTGCGCCTCGCGGGGTCTTATGCCATCGCAATTGAAATCACATGCGTTATGGTGGTCAGGTCCTGGATGGCTAGGACAACCGGAGGAAAAATGGCCGACCATTAATGACAAAGAAACCACACGAAAAGAGCCTACCAGCATAATACAGTGTGCAACGACTACCAAGGTGGAAGACAATACTAAACAAAGTGACATACTCACTAGATTTTCCAACCTCACCAGAATGCTTCGAGTTCTAAGCTTTTGCCGAAGAATTAAGCAACCGACAAGACGCGCCATCGACAACCTTACCACACAAGAATTACATCAGACATTACTACAGTGTATAAAGCTCACACAACATGATTCCTTTCCGGGAGAAATCAAGTTAGTAACCCAAGGAATGGAATTACCGAGAAACAACAAACTCCTATCGTTAAACCCGATGGTGGACAACGACAAGATCTTACGTGTAGGAGGAAGACTTGATAACGCAAGTCTACCATACAGCCAGAAACATCCAATAATCATACCACGGTCTCATCATCTTACAACATTGTTGATTCGAGATGCACACCTGAACACACTCCATGGGGGAAATCAAGCGACGCTAGCTTATCTACGGCGGAAATACTGGATCATCAATGCAAAGGACGCAGTCAGAGCGATGATCCACCAGTGCACTACATGCCGTCGTCAGCGTGCTCAGACAGAAACACAATTGATGGGTAACCTTCCAACTGAACGGGTAACACCCTCCAAGGCATTCACAAATACAGGAATAGACTATGCCGGCCCATTTTATATCAGAATGTCAAAGGGAAGGGGCAATAAATCCTACAAAGGATATCTCGCGTTATTCGTTTGCTTCTCCACACGAGCAATACACTTAGAGGCAGTAAGCGATCTAACTGCGGATGCTTTCCTAGCTGCGTTCAAACGATTCACCGCCAGAAGAGGTAATTGTGCAAACATATATAGTGACTGCGGCACCACATTTCTAGGAGCAAATAATAAGATGGACAGACAGTTCTCCCAGGAGATAGAGAAAAGCCATAAAGAAGCGGCACCCGTACTAGCAAACAAAGGTACCCAATGGCACTTCATACCACCAGCAGCTCCTCATTTCGGAGGAATATGGGAAGCTGGGGTGAAGTCAGCCAAATATCACCTAACTCGAATAGCCGGCGAAGCCAAACTAACCTTCGAGGAGTTCAGCACATTGTTAGCAGAGATAGAAGCGTGCTTGAACTCACGACCGCTGTGTGCTATAAGCAACGACCCAGACGACCTGGAAATTTTAACCCCAGGGCATTTCTTAATTGGTCGACCGCTACTGATGCCACCTGATGGTATGCATAACGAAAAACCGACGTCATTAGCAAATCGGTGGAAACTGCTACAAAAAATGCAACATGATTTCTGGAGAGTCTGGTCATCAGAATACTTGGCAAGTCTGCAGCAAAGAACAAAATGGAAAACTACCGTTACCAATGTTAACCAAGGCGACATGGTGTTATTAAAAGAGGACAATCTACCTCCAACGCGGTGGGCCCTCGGTCGCGTGGTAGAAATGCATCCAGGGGCAGACGGATTAATACGGGTTGCTACAGTGAAAACGGCGAAAACTGTTTTGAAACGGCCCATAACAAAACTGTGCAGAATGCCGTACAATCAAGACAGTATTCCACCGTTACCAGACACAGCAGGCGATGACGCACAACCTTCAGTAAAACCCATCGAAGAAGTTAATAACAAAAGGAAAATTCCTGCAACACCTATATCATCAAAGCCCGCACGAGGAAAAGAGGACTTATTCATGCCAAAACCTACCGAGAGTAAACGACCGAGCAAACGGATAAAGACTGCCACAGCGATGACCACAGTACTGTTACTAAACTGTGTCCTATCCGCAGTTGCTATGAGTCCTCCAAAGACAGAAAGCAAAATAACCATAACCCAATTCGACCACAATCCGGGTATGTACATGGAACACATATCGAACCTGCACGTCGTGAACAACGTGTGGAACACCGTTGTTTACTACGATTTAAACACGTATTATATGCAACTGTCTGGATTTAACCGATGCATGGATAACCTAACCCACTTGTGTGAGCAAACAACTACATACACGTATTATTGCAAATCCATACTCACCGAATTACAGCACAAAGTAGATACCCTTAACAATAACAACATCATATTACATCAACGGAATGGAAATCATGTCTTGAAAAACAGACGAAAAAGAGCCCCATTAGAAATTATCGGCACACTACAGAATAGTCTATTCGGAGTGTTAGATCAAAATTACGCCAAATATATTGAGGGAGAAATAGACAAACTGCGAGTGAATGAAAACTATCTACTCTCTCTTGCACGGAATCAAACATCAATTGCCAACGTAACAAAAAACGTTCTGAAGAAAACCGCAGGACAGATCCAACAACAATTCGAGGTCTTTAACCATCACGTCACGGCTAACCTGAATGCAGTACAACAAGGAACAAAGGAGAATGAATTACGAACCTTATTCTCGGCACTGGCAACATATCTCACCCTTATCCTGCACGACTACGAGAGCCTGCAGCATGAACTCATAGAATTGGTAATTGACACCCATACTGGAAAAATAAGCCCTTTCTTGGTTACGCCATCCCAACTGAAAGAGCAACTCCGAACCATTAGAGAGCATGTTCCATCATCCTTAATAATCCCAGGGGAAACCAACGTAGAAAACATACTCGAACTCTACAAAATAATGACCGTGAAAAGTCGAGTACTAAACAACCTAATTATATTTCGACTTCAGATCCCACTACCAGATGCGAATCTATTCCAGCTCTTCAAGCTATATCCCATGCCAGCACAACATAACAATGACTACTTCTACATTGAACCATCTACGGAATACATGGCAACAAGTCTGTACAGTGATCTCTACTATCCATTATCCCAACAAGATCTAAGGCTGTGCATCAAGACCGAAACCTTAGGATACTTATGCCAACAAAAGCAGCCGGTATATACATCGCAAACTACATCTAGTCGGTGCGAAATAGATCTACTTAATCATAGACAACCGTCGGCCGCCATATGCCGCATTAGGAAGGCTCACTTATCCCAATATTGGAGACAATTAGAGCATCCCAACCAATGGATTTTCTTCACCAAGCAAGCAACCACCCTGAATGCGGTATGCGGTACCTAAGTCTACACTAAAATAGTAACGAACGGGGGAATTATCGAACTCACGCCAAATTGCCAAATCAAACTACCTGCAATGAGTATAAACACTCAAACGGCATACAGCAATAGTGAACGATCATCCTTCCTACCGCGCACAAATTTAACAAAGATTCTCAACGGATCATATCCCAGCCTATCCGGAGAAATCAAACCAATACCAATAGGTCAACTGGACACGACGCCTCTTGATGATATTCCAGTCAGCCAAGTAAAAGACAACCTACCAACAATGAGCCAACACCATATTCACCATTATGCAGCTATATACATTTTCATGGGGATCATCATCACGGCTATCATCGGATATAAGATTCATCAGTTACATCTTTGCAGCACACCGCAACCAAGTCACGTATTTGAAGTGAAGCCAATCACCCCTCGACCAGCTACTCGAACTACTTTAACAACCACTTCTTCGGGGGGAGAATGATCAACCGATCATACGAAAAATACAACTTAAGTTCACACGAAAGGTGCAAGCTCGCGTTCGCACAGGTATCTTGATATCAGTGTTAAACGCAAGCTTGCACCTTTATCAAAAGTTAACTTCCCACGGCAACGGTCAACGTGATCCCTCACCTGGGAACTCTCATGTGACATTCTCACACAGGGCAGTTCCCAGCAAATTTAGAATAAGAAATTTTGTATAAATAAGTAAATTTGGTAGAAATAAATTTAGTTCAGGATAGCAAGTGTTTTAGACAACCAGAATTCCCCCCACCAGGGGTAAGGGTTCTGAAACTACCGAACTATCGCAACAGAATTCCCCCCACCAGCGGTAAGGGTTCTGTTCGCATTAATCAAACAAGTAATTGATCGACCAAGTCCCTAGACAAGGACAAACTTGGATTCGACACATA
This sequence comes from Leptogaster cylindrica, assembly GCA_963082835.1. Taxonomy (NCBI): domain Eukaryota; kingdom Metazoa; phylum Arthropoda; class Insecta; order Diptera; family Asilidae; genus Leptogaster; species Leptogaster cylindrica. Next base: position 21,360,695 of record OY720107.1, read on the forward strand.
CAAAACAATCTTTTGAATAAATTTGATGGTTTCATATTGAAAAGTACTATATTTTTCAAAAATAAAATAAAGGATAAATCTTCTAAAGACCTATTCGAAAAAGTGAAAGAGTTTCCGTCATTAGATAAAGGTATTATATAAATTGCAACGTATTTTATTATTTCAGTTACTTTATTATTTAGAATCCAGAGATTATATTACAATTAAACTGTGGTTTTCTATCTTGCAACCAAAGAGAATAAACAAGCACACAAAACCAACTATAAGTGATGGACAAGAAGATTTAGTGTTATATTTGGAACAAATAAATAATCTTAATGAAAAGTTGGAACAAATGCAACAAAAATTTTCAAAGGCAAAATCAACTATTCAACCTAGAATTATTGCAGTTGGTAGATCGGAATTTGGTCTACAGGAATTCTTTATATATTTGGATGGGGTAAAGTACAAATTAGCAAGTTTTAAGAAGTGCCTAGATATTATTATTAAATTAACATTTGTTATGAACCTACAGTACTCAGAAATTAGTGAACCTGTATGGCTTTTATTGCAACAGTATTTTTTCAACATAAAATCAAATAACGCTAAGGTTAGTAATATAATAAAACAACTTGAAACGGTAAATATTAACGAATAATTTCATCTAAACTAATGAGCACAATGGTTGCTTGTTTTTTGTGCAAAGTAAACTTTAGTGAGGCCAGTGCACTAGTTGATCATCTTAAATCTGAACATAAAGTTCCTTCAGTTTTCCAATACAAATGTATGATTTGCTTTCAAATTTTTCAAAATATATACAAGTATAAAGTACATCTTAAGAAACATGACAAACAAATAGCAGTTCCTCAAACATTTAAATCCAATAACATTACTGTTTCCAACGGAGTGGATCATTCAAATAATATTAACGAATTTGAGTCTCAAAATTATGTAGGTTCTGTAGAACAAGAAGAGCAAACTGAGAATACAGACGAAAATTTAAACCTAATCAAAAAATCTATTTTAAGTTTATCACTAGATTTGTTAAGTAACAAAAGTATACCCAGAAAAATTACATTTGAAATTCTTGATTCAATTGTAACTTCACTTACTAAACCTATAGCTCAAAATTTAAAGAAATTTCAAAAGTATATTGGTAATCCCGAAAAGAAAAATGAATTTGAAAAAAATATTAATGTACTAAGCAACCCATTTCATGAAATTAACACGGAATATAAACTTTTTAGGGACTTGGAGTCTCTTAACCTATTCTCACCGCCTAAGACCTTCGTTATAAGTGATCATCTTTCTGAAATCATTTTAAACAATATGCCCACTTTAGCAAGAAATAAAATAGAAGGTTGTTATGTTAACATTCCATTTCAAATTAAAAACTATTTTGAAAACGGAACTATATTCTCTAAAACCCTGGAAAATATAAGCCAATTATCGACTTCAAATAATCTCAAAAATTTTATTAATGGTAGCATTTGGCAAAGTAAAGAATATTTCAGAAATGGAGTGGTCATTCCAATACATATTTACATCGATGAATTTGAAATTAATAACGCCATGGGTGCTCATTCTGGTACACATAGTGTTTTAGGCATATATTATTTCTTTCCAACCATACCCACTTTTCAAATTTCTAAACAATCTAATATATTTGTTGCTGGCTTTATTAAAGCCACAGATTACAAAGAGTATGGCAATAGAGCATGTTTACAGCCACTAATTAAAGAATTACAGAAGTTGGAAAGAGATGGTCTCAATATTGAATGTAATAACACTGAAACATTGGTGTTTTTCCCTCTAGGTCAGATATTAGGTGACAATCTAGGTCTTCACAAAATACTTGGGTATACAAGTAACTTTGGAATTCAACCAACATGTCGTATATGTCGTAGAAATAAGAATCAAATTCAGACTGACATAAAAGAATATCCATCTTTTTTAAGAAATACATTAAATTTTGAAATAGATGTGAACCAAAATAACTCTTCAATCACAGGTATAAAGGAGAATTCAATATTTAACGATTTAAGTACATTCCATGTCACTCAGAATGTTTCATGTGATATTATGCATGATCTATTTCTCGGGATCTGTAGGTATAATCTTTCAAAAGTAATGCAGCATTTTATTTCTACTAAGCATTACTTTAGTTTAGAGACTTTCAATTATAGAAAGCAAATGTTTAAATACGATATCTGCGACATCGGAAATATAAGTCCTCCAATCGAATTAAATCATATTAAGAAGTGTAATTTTAGACTTACTGCAAGAGAAATGCAAAGCCTTTTTCATTATTTTCCAATAATAATAGGTGAACTTGTACCAGATAATGACGCAGTTTATAAATTTATGTTAAACTTTATAAATATTATTGACCTGGTATTACTTCCATCATTTTCCGAAGAGACACTACAAAAATTAACGGAATACATAGAAATTCATAATCGAGACTATCAATTATTATTTCTTGATACTTTAAAAATGAAGCACCATAATCTGGTGCATTATCCCGAAATTATAAGAAAATGTGGACCTATTAAATATCTCTGGAGTTATCGCTTAGAATCTGAGCATCAATTGCATAAAAAATATGCTTATAGCATTACCTCTAGACTTAATATTCCATTGACTTTATCAATTAAAGCATCTTTACAGTTTGCTAAAAATGTGTTACATAATTCCTTTTTTGCTGAAGAATTAATTACTGATCTATATTCGTATTCCATGGAAACGAATTGTGAATACATCGATCTTAATTTGGCCTTAGTAGGTGATAATATTACGTTCGCACATTCCGTCAGTTACAAAAGCACTCAATATAATGCACAACAATATTTAACTATTAGTAATTTTGAAAACATAAGGTTATTTGAAGTTCTAAATTTTGCAATAAACGGTAACAAAACTTGCTTTGTTATTGTGCAAGAATATGAAGTCCATTACTTGCCACACTTTTTAGCTTATGAAGTTGGCATACCAATATTAAAAACTATTATTAAGTTAAGCGAATTTGATGGTCCACCAATAGATATACATTACCTTAATGGGTTAAAAAAAGTAATACGATTAAAGAAATATTTTGTATGATTTTTGTATTTTTTGAGTTAAGACGAACCTTTTTTTTTTATATTTGTATGATATTTAAATAAAACGAAATATTGAAATTTATATATGTTCTTCTCATTTCTGAACGAAGTATATTGATATAGAGGTATCAAAAGATTTTTACTTTTCATTTAAAAGTACAACAAATTTTATTTTAAAATATACAAAATTTTGTTTTAAAAATTTTACATTTTGATACAAAAAGTCTTAAAGTTACTATTTAATATTTAATTTAAATAGACAAAAGTATTCAAATAATAGTTTTACACACTTTTAAAATAAATACTTTTCGCATTTTAAAATAAAATGGTTGGCATTTTGCGCAAAAACTAAGTGTAAAAAATCTTAATTTTACAGAGAAAACCTTTGTTTCTACCCTTATTTTTTTCTCAGTGACATATGGGTGTCAATGGTTCAATCAATACCTCTGCTTAATACATTCCCGAACATATTTCCTTAATCGGCACTTTTCTCTTGGTCGATGCACTTGCGCAAGGGGCTCAAGTGCAGGGTAATTCGACTCGCTTATGCGCGAAGTTCCATTGAGTAAAAGTTTACCCTGGAACTGCATGCTTGCATTTTTTATGTGATTTCTAAAAGTGTCAGTGCATCCGATCAAGCTAAATGAAATGTGCTTTGTTAAGCAGAGGTGTTCTTGACCTAGTTTGTTTATTTACATTTGTAATAATTTGTTTATCACAACCTGTTATCTGAGAAATTATTACTGCAGTTTAAGGGAAATACAAATTTAGGCTTTATCTGTTACCTCCTAAACGATGTTACTTACTCTTTCTTGTCCTTTCTATTTTCAGTCAATTCTGAGATTTTTGTTTGTTCTAAAGTAAAATAGGTACTCAAAAGTGTATGAATTATCATTTCTCGAAAATGGATAGGGATAAAGACAAAATTTTTTCCATCCTTGAGTACTTCAATTAACTGGAAAAGTTTGGTTTGGACGTTTAAGGAAACATTTAAGGTAGTTTATTTTTACTGTGGGGCATAACTTTTTAGTTTCTTGTTGTGTTTCACAGGATTTATTATTAAGTTTAGAACTTTTCTTAGAAATTAGTAGTTGAAGTCTGAGATGACTTAAGAATTAAAGCCAATTTGATTCCATTTCAATGGAACATGAATTACATGCCTAGTTTGAGGAGGTGGTATCGCTAATTCGAATTGATTATTATAAGTAATGAAGTGTTTGATAAAGAAATCTGTAAATTTACAGAAAGTAGTGGGACGTTAGTAGACAGTAGTTACAAATATTCAGGTTTTCGCGAGTTAACTACGTCGTAATTTGATACATTTATCCACCATAAAATGTTAAGTATAAAAAATGTTCGTCTTAGTTTATTTCATTTTGTACAATGAAATATGTTTACAGATTCTTAGACATATTTATTATGTTTCTTTATAGAAATCCTATTCAACGTAGTATGCAAAATGTACAAATCAAAAAGAACTCGTAAAGAAGCTGAAGAATTCGTGTATTCAATCCTAGATATACCCATTACTTTTATTCAAATTTCCCATCCAGTAGGAAGTCCTCCACCTCCACCGTTGCAATCCTATGATTCAGATAACATCGAAAATATTTTTGATGACTTCCAGTCTGTATCATCTATAAATAGTGATGATTCTGTAGCCCATACTTCAAATTCTACTTGTTCTCAAAAATTAGCTGAATGGGCTATAAAACATCAAATAACAAATGATGCACTGAAATATTTGTTAAATATTCTTTCAGACGATGCTTATAATTGTGCAAAAGATCATAGAACTTTAAAAAAAAAACTCCAAAAGAACATGCAGCTGTTCCCTTGGACGATGGCGAGTATGTTCACTATGGTCTAAAGGATGGCATCGCGGATTTCCTAATTAGCAATGAATACAGGGAACCTGACATTACTTTAGATTTCAACGTTGACGGTTTACCCGTAGCAAAAAGTTCACGACGAAAGGTGTGGCCAATTCTTTGTAATATTGTCAAAACTTCTTATGTATTTTTAATAGGTGACTATGCAGGTGTTTGGAAGAAGCTGAGCTCTTAGCTTAAAATTCTAATGTAGCAACTCTATTGTTTAACTGTATTATCCTTATTGACTTAATTGAATTGTACATTTGAATTTGTATTGGTAAGCTTTGTAATAGATTGTTGCTCTTTGAATTGTATTTTTTTGCACATTGTAAACTCTTGCTCGGCTTCGAGCAACTGTCCTAAATAAAATCTCTTATAATAATACACTCGCAGTGTTTTAATTCCTTTTTTACGAACAGAGTGCTAACTCAAACATCAGGTATGGGCAAACCTAAAAATGCTGATAAATATTTATCTCCTTTTATTTCCGAATTAAAAGATCTTTTAGATGAGGGAATAAATTAGAAGAACCAAACATTTCCAGTGATAATTAGGGCATTTATTTTTGACGCACCTGCTCGATCATTTATTCTACAAACTAATAAAGGTGATACTGGATACTGCCTAAAATGCACTCAGAAAGGAACGCTCTATGGAAACAAAGTTATTTATCCTTTTCATAATAGCGATCTCAGAACCAATGCCCTTATCGTTCAAGAATTAATAGAGAACATCACCATCAAATTCAATCCACTGTCATAGATATTAATATTATCAAACATGTCCCTTTTGATTATATGCATGTTGTGTGCTTGGGAGTAACCAGAACTCTGATGTCTACGTGGGTTAAATCTAAAGGCAATATTTTCTCACTTTCTGCACGTAAAATTTCCAAATTTAATGAATTACTTCTTTCTATGAAGCCACAAATTCCATTCGAGTTCAATAGGTGTCCACGAGATTTATGCGATCTAGATAGGTGGAAGGCTGTTGAATTTCGACAATTTTTGCTTTACACAGGACCACTAGTTTTGAAATTTATTTTCGATGGTGAGAGATATTGTCACTTTTTAAGGCTAAGTACTTCAATTAGGGTCTTATTAAGTAACGCTGAAAATTCTTTGGCTGAAGAACAACTCAATATTTTTGTTCAAGACCTCTCTAGACTGTACAGTGACCAATATCATACATTTAATTTTCATTGCCTAACGCATCTTACATCAGATGTACGTAATTTGTGACTGGTTTCAAGTTTCCCACCGACAAGCTTTATAGTAGATAGGTAACAACGGATTCAGCTTGAATACAAATGGATTTGATCAACTTCAATCCGATCACTTTACTACACTTACATATTTTTCTTGTTTTCTCCTTTTTAGTACACTTATAAAGGGTGTCCCAATAAGAGTGCAAGATTTGAATTGCGCGCCATGTGTGACAGTCATAATGTCACATGATTATGACGTGACAGATCGAAAGTTGACAGATGGGAGTTAGGAAACATGGAGCATTACACGGTAGAACAACCCGTCCTGGAGGTTTTTTGGACCGTTTTTCTTCGAAAACGAATAAGGTAATGCAGTAACGGTGAATGGCGAACGTTATCGTTTTGTACGATCCCACAGTTTCTTGTGCCTTATATGGAAGCTATTGATCTTGACGACATGTGGTTTCAGCAAGACGGTGCCACATGTCATACCGCCCGTGAAACATTGACGATCTTGCACGAGTTTGCTCCTGGTCGTGTCATTTCCCGGTTTGGTGACCAGAATTGGCCTCCACGCTCTTGCGATTTAACGCCTTTAGACTTCTGATTGTGGGGTTATCTGAAGTCACAGGTTTATGGCAATAAGGCCTGCAACCATCGAAGCATTGAAAGCCGAAATTAGACGCAGTATCAATGAAATACCACCACTTGTATTCAATAACGTTATTGAAAATTTCGTCAAAAGGGTACGCATATGCCAGCAAAGCCGTGGCGGCTATTTACAAGATATTTTGTTTCATACATAATTCCCAAATGTATATTTTCTAAATCAATAAATATTTCAATACTTTGCTACAGAAAACCATGTTTTATTGAACATTGAAATCTTGCGGTCTTATTGAAACAACCTTTATAAAGCTTGTGCCTAAAAATTTTTTTTTATTTTATATTTTATTTTTTCCTTTTTAGTCGTAACTCGTAAGTATTTTCATGATTCCTCATTCGGTTCATTTCCTTAAGGGCTTCAGTATTGTAGAGCTTTTGGCCACTTTATCTTGTGCTTGTGATTTGAAGACCGTCCCACGATCTTACCCTAATAAACATAAGGGCGACATATTCCTATAAGGGCGACGCATTCTAATCATTTTGGACCCAGATAGACCGCCGCATTTTCACTTTACTACCCTGCCGCTTGTGAACTATAGAAGTCCAAGGGCTAAGACTGTACCATCGCGATCGGGAGCATCCTTCTGTAGTGTCCGACTCTACCTGTAGCCTACGACCTGCGGAATGGTGTAGTAGGTTGCCGAATGGCGCAATAGGCATGAGCGGAATGAAAATATAGTTTTTCGATTATTCTATTCTAGACGTTGAATGTATAAGTTGTAATCAAATAAATTCAATAATAATATTTATAAGAATTCTAAATATTAAATTGGCGACTAGGATAAAAAAATGGGTAAATATAAATATATACAAAATATATATATATATATTATATATATATAGTATATACACTTATAGTATATATAGTATATACACTTATACAGGGTGTTAAAATTGTTGGCGAATTATCCTCATCTGGCAACTCATTAATCTAACAGTTCGGTTGTTCGATTTGCAGCACAGTTAGGCAGTTAGTCAGTTCCATTTAGCAATCGATAAAATCACCACGCTTGTACATTTATGAAATTAGAGTTTTAGCAGTTTTAGTTAACGCGAGTCTCTTATTTCAAATCCCCCTGCAAATTTTCTCCCACTGTAGCCTTTCGACATTGGTGCCGAAACCCGGGAACTTTAGATTGGGAAATTTTGATCGGGAATTTAATCGGATAGCTTTAGATTAGGAAATTCCAATCGAGAAACGTTTGATGAAAGTTCTCAATCATAGAATAGTTGCTAAAACCTGTGCAGTGTGCATATATTCATAAAACGAAAATGGAACTCCAGGAGCCCGCTAGATATCGTGGTCAGGTGACCAAAATCTCTAACGCCGCATCTGAATATTTAAAAACACCAGAATCCCAAATCAACAGCGCAAATACCGACAAGCTAGATGAAATCGAAGAGGAGCTAACAGTACTTCTTGAGCGGTTAACTGCAGCGTATCAGAGTTTGTGCAATGCAGCCAAAAACGTGCCTGAATCAGCGAGGCAAGATGACAAAAAGGAATGTGAACTAACGGCCGAGTACGAAGACAAAGCAACGGGTACAATTGCTCGCTTGAAACAGCGCATCAAGAAATTACATTTAGTTCAGGCGCAAAAACAAAATGCTTCCTCTAACGCTCAGCAGTCGCCGTCCAGTGAAAAACGATCATTAGCTAAATTACCCAAACTGTCACTAAAAACCTCCTCTGGGGACTTCAAGGACTGGCTTCCGTTTTGGGAGATATTCCGAACAGCGGTACACCAGCAGCAAAATATTAGCGGCGCAGACAAATTCAATTATTTTCAAGCGCATTTAACGGGAAGAGCGGCAGAATCCATTGCTGGATTCATACCATCGGACGAGAATTATCATACAGCCATTTCATTGTTGCAAGAGGAGTACGGAGACAACGAACGACTTATCGAGCATACAATGCGTCAGTTAATGGCGATGCACAGTGTATCTTCACGGCGTGACGTTCATGGGCTAAGGAAGCTCTACAATAGTGTAATTAGTGGCACGAGATCCTTAACCGTTCTTGGCATACCTTCATGGCAATACTCGGCTATGCTGAAAACATTGCTGCTTAAAAACATGCCGGATGAATTAGTGACGGAATATTATCGAACGTGCCCTAAACAAAGCAAGAACTGTTGCGAACCGAATTCCGAAGACGCAGACGGCGACCACGCTGCAGACGTTGCGTCGGTGGCTGGTAGTGACAGTTCATCAGTTGGCTTCAACGGCGATAGCCGCCAAATCAGAAGTATTCTGAAGTACTTAAAGGAAGAAATAGAATCATTGGAAAGAAGTTTGTCTTTGCATACTCAAGGTAAACGTTTAATATCACAACCTATTCACAAGTCTTTTAAAACCGCAGCAGGACTTTTAACTCAAAACGATGTGAGCAAGTGTTGTTTCTGCAAAATGGAGTCTCATACATCTCAAAGTTGCAATACCCCGATGACCATGGATCGTCGTAAGCAAATTCTAAAGAAGGACGGTCGCTATTTTAGATGTCCTAAAAGGGGGCACAATTCTCGCGTATGTAAAGACAGATTGATAAAATGTGATAAGTGTCAGGGTAGGCATTCTACTGCAATGTCCGATCCGTCATATACGCAAGCGCCTCCGCGATGTCTAGGAAATAAATCAACACCCATTGCATCCACCAGTGATAAACCAACAGCTAGTATACCTGCAGACCGCTTGTGCACTCGCAGCAAATTCCTCAGGAGGCCCTTCTAAAGTAATCCGTCTTATCTTAGATGGAGGTAGTCAGCGCTCATATGTCACTCAAAATGTGGTGTCAAAGCTGAGTTTAAGCGTAGTTGACAGTGTAAAATTACGAATATTGCCCTTTGGAAGTTCAAAAGGGGCTCCAACGAAAGATTTGATCGGGTTAGGGTCACCTTAACGAGCAGGTACAGCAAGGCAGAATTCACATTGCTTGCTGTAGTAGTGCCTAGCATTTGCATTGACGTTTTGCCGGTTTCAAATGAGAAGTGTGCGATGTTTACGGAATTTAATTCAGCAGACTGCGGAAAGTTTAACGAAGACGGACTTATAGTCCAGTCAATAAAGGAGGTGTAGAGAGCGTGAGTAGGAACCTAAGCGATTTCTTCTGAAACTTGTTCAGGGTGCTTAGGCAGTTAACATACTAAAAGTCCTGCCGTCTAGGGGGTGAGCCGGGGGGAGGGGGGTACAAAAAAGGTCCCTTTTTTCGCTTTTCTGCTTATATCTCGAAAACGGTGTATCCTAGAATAAAATTTTTAACTAATAAACGAAAGCTCATAAAATTTTCTACAAATTTTATTTTATACATTTTTTTCGAATTTCTAACCGTTTTCGAGCTATATGCTCCGGAAAAGTTGAAATTTTCGAAATAAATACTTTTTCCCCACATTTTTCCTTTATATCATCTAATCTATTGTACAGAGAAAAAAGTTCCTCGAAGAGAAGTTGTAGAGGATCAAATTACCTTCAAGAATATATATACATATGCCAAATAATATCCAACCTAATAACAGTTACAGCAAATTTGAGATCTTCAAACAATTTGTCATTTTCAGAAAAAGCGGTTTTCCTGACCCACAACTTCTGTTTGTTAGCTGTTGGTAGCGGGTTGATAAATGCAGTAAAAAAAAATCATGATACTTAAAAATGTATAATTGTGTTTTAAAGACGATAAAAATATATTATATATTTTAAATTAGACATCTCATTGTTCGCAATAGCTTCACGTTTTCATCATCTTTGGATGTGAAGGTCCTGGCAAAGGTTCTTCCTCTATGGCATCCTCATCCTGAGTGGTGTGCGGTTCTTGTTGAAGGGGCTCCACGTCGTCCTCATCATCGTCCTCGTCAACAGGCATGCTATTGAGGCATTTGCCTTGGCAGTGAAGGCAAGCCGCAGAACAGTTGAGCAATGCTTTTCGGCATCCACATTTGCCACTGATGCAATCCTTGGTGCAGCGGCAGAATATTGTTTTTAGTAGGGCCTCTGGTGCTGGGGGATCTTCAGTTGTTATTGGCACCAGGGTGTCTCCTACATGTTTCCAGCCCCACTCTTGAGGGGGCAGTTCATTCCCCAACCAAGTCTGCACTTGGTGGTAGGTGCGCCGGGAATGGTGCCTAGCTGCGCTTTCAGTTGGTGGGAGGCAACTAAGGTCCGCTTTCAAATTTGTTGCTGCCCTTGTGAATAACTGGAAGCGGTATTGGTTCAGGGATGTTTGTTTTCTTGGTGCTCCGTACCAGTTCAAAAAGCACATCTTTCCAGCCTCTTCGACCTCGTCGTGAGTAGAGGAGGGGTTATAAAATATCACAGCTGCTTCCTTAATAACTTGCGATTTTAAATATAATTTTGAAAAGCTCACCTTACTTCTCCTGAATGACGAAGATGTTGTGTCGCAGCCAGTAAATGAATGTAGGAAGAGGATGTGTTCCAATCCAAGGTTCTGCATCTCTTGGGTGGACAGAGCTATTGTGTTGGTTTTCCCTCGGCCGGGTTTCAGGAGTAAGATATCTTGGGAGGGAGGAGTGGAAGCTATCAAAAGTACAGCGAGGTCTACATCCTCACCAACGACAGCCACAGAACTGTGAGTGGATTGTTCCACAGCAGTCTTCACGATGAGAACGTCAGCATCATCGATGGCCTGAAGAGTCTGAATCCCATTCTCCTGAAGCTTTGTCTGTAGTAAGGAGATGACCTGACTTTTGTTGGTAGGATTGGATAGAAAATCCTCTTGTTTTACAGGTATCGATGTGTTCCATGTTAAATTGATGTCAGCCGACCTTCTCAGTCTGTATCGTCGCTTCTGCTCTTGGGATTTCGTTCTGTTGGCTGAGTTTCCGTACCCATCAAATACCACAGTGCGACTCAATCCAGGATAGTGGTGGTTGACATAGGTGATGTACCCTTCACAAATTGTGGCAATGGAGACAGCTTTTTGCCAAATTACTCTGTGCAACAGGAAACCTCCGTCCACTACTATGTTCATCTGAGACAGTTGAACAGCTTTTTTGGTAGGTTCAAACATAGTGTACAGAACAGATTTAGTTGTCTTTCGCATCCCACTTTCATTGAACAGTGCTAAGGGAAACGGGGCCAACTCATACTCAAAGAATTTCATCATCTCTTCATCTGATCGTTTGCTTATACACATCCGCTGAAACAGCAGTGTTGGGTCAACTGCAACCTTTTCATCATGAATTTTTATCGACGAGCTGACTGAGGACAGTGGGAATGCTCGATCTTTGCGGGATAACTTGATGTGTGAGAATGTCAAGTCCACTATCTTATTCATTCCCTCTTTGCCAACTCGAGCAGCATCGTAGCAATTGATTGTGCCATCTCCCACTACTCCACTAGAAATTGACATTATTTCACAGGTTTGAGGGAAGGGAGGATGTGCATTAAACCACTGACTCAGTTTAGCAATATCTGCTGTATCTCTACTCCGGCGGGCTTGTCCGAGGTCCTTGTGCTGTTCACTTGACGTGAAGAAAACTCCACAAAACTCTTCGAGGGAAGTGCAGATGTTATGAGTTGCACTCATACCAACTAACCACTTGCTGAGTACATTGTGCGAAACACCTCTGCCTCCTGTTATGCCTCCTCGGCTTTTGAATGATCTCATCAATGTGGTTTCAATAGTCATATCCGACCACACGCCTGACCAAAACCGATCAGACCGCCGCATAGTAAAGTAGCCGCTGGTTGTAAATTTGTGGTATTCTTCAGGTTTCATCGTTAATCGTAAATCCTCCATATCCTGAACATACAACTGGCAGGACTTTGCGTAGGGGAAGTGTCCAGAGGCATGAAAGTAGGGTATCATTTTTTTCACACAGTTCAGATGCGCATTCCAATCACCGGATCTCTCTGCATGTATGTATTCTTTTACGAGATAAACCATCTTGAAATACTGGATCCAAAGCTGAGCTGTGGGTCCATTGTCGCTAAGTTGTTCCAATTTCTCCCCAAATTTCTTGCCCAACTGTTTGATGATTTGGTTTCCATTTATGGCATTTAGTGCAGGTGGCTCATCGAGGAAACCAGACACAATTCTTGTGACAGTGGCCTTCTCTTCTTCTGTTAGATGAACTTGGTCAAGTATTTTGTTGGATAATGCGGTCGTTGCAAGAAAATGTCCTCTTACTGCTCTCGCGAACGCATGACCCTGGAGCATTTTGTCCACAACTAAGGGAGCGTAGGCGACGCATAAAAGTTCCTTAAGGCCACTTCCGGCCATGAAGTAACCTATGCTGCCCAAAAATGACATCAGCAAGTGGAATCCACCGAGGCGCACTACACAGTTGGTTATCAAAGAGTCAAGAGGTGCTGCAGCAATTATTTCTCGCGCCTTCCAGTATAGTGGCTGGTCAAAGGTGATGATTACTCTAGGGTAGTTATGGTTACTTCCGTCATCATTTTGAGTTTTTTGGATTAAATTACTGGCATAGTGCAAAGCCGTGTAGACAGTATCGTAGTTTGTGGGTGGTGCATTGATAAAGGGGAGGATTATCACTCTAGTCTTTTCACTGAAATCCCCTGTTGTTATGGTCGACATGTACCCTTTCCATTCTGGCAAGGGGAGCTCTAGTTGCTTTGCAACGAACCAGAGTATGTCGAATGTTTGAGGTTGAACCACTTCTTCGGGTATATCAATCCGTCTGACCACTACACTTTCCAGGCTAGCTCTCCTTTGGAAGGTTTCCAGCGGAACAATGCCAAGTTCTCCAATATCATGTGACGAGGGTATGCTTTTCAATCTTGGCATGTCTCCACCTTTTTCCAGCAAATTTGAGGGAGTAATACAACTAATTCCACCCATAGCATGGAGAGTGTTGAGTCCATCAATTGTGCAAACATTAAAATCAACATTGTCAAACACAAATTGATTAAATGCCTCTTTCTTTACACCGAAACCTGCTTTCACATTGTATATTGCAGACACTTCTAACTTTTGGGCTTCGTGATATGATGCACAGAAACCCAAATTAGCAAGGAGATCTATCAAGTGGCTCGAGGTGTACTTTCTGTACAGGAACAAGGAGAGGCTGGACAATAGGGGTGATATGAAGCTCCTTGGTCTGACAATCGCAACAATAGCATTTCCCAATGCAGCACATTTTCTCTTTGTTTCTTCTACTCTCTTCGTCTTCTCCAATAGAAGTCCTTCAAGAAAAAAGGTGAGGGATTTTGGCAGGGCACCAGGATTTTTCAGGAAGTCGTCGCAAGGTGGGTATGCGTCTGTGCTGTACACTTGACTCTGAATGTCTTGCCGTAAAATCTCCATAGCTTTAGCAACAATTCTCAATCTCTCCTCTTCCTCATTTTTGGCCTTGTTGTTATACCACGCTTCATTGATAATTTTGTTCCCAGTGTCACTAAAACATACCACAGGCACATTGAATCTGTTGACGCCTGGAGTAATCAGTATTCGATCCCCATATTTCCTTTCCAACTCTGCTTTGATGGTTCGCCACTGGGGTTTGGTCTTTGATACGACAGCAAGTATCTCATCTTTGGAGAACTGATAATCAGTGCTTCCCTCTAAGTAGGCAAAAATCTCCTCCATAGCTTGTGCGACATGACTATCTCTTGGAATCTCAGGTTTCGTAATTGGACAAATGATAGGCTTTACAAAAGTATAATAACAGTATTTATGGTATACAGCTCTCTCAGCAACAAGATCATTTATGGAGGAAAGGCGACCAAGAACTTCGTCACTCCAAGAATCCTTCTTGCAGAACAAGCTTCTCTAATTCGAAATTGAACAGTTAGTGTCTCAACTGAATGTACAGATCTTCTTTTGTCCGAAGGCTTTTTAATTTTGTCCTGTATACAATGTGCACAGAATAAACAATTGTTCTTAAAATCAAATTTGGGAACTGAAGACCTGAGCTGAGACGGAATTGCCTCTTCCCTAGACGTGAAAGCCTCCCTATTATCTTTTTTAATTGTATCACTTCGGGTGTAATTTTTACGACATTTGGTGTGACTCAAAAGGGATGTCATACCACGAAAACTTTGATGCTTGTCATCCTTCCGATCCTTACTTGCTTTTATAAGACCCAGTATTCCCTTCTCTTTCACCTCAGAAACGTCCTTACTTCCTTTAACGACGTCTTCAACACACACTGGACACTTATTATTATTAGTAGTACTCATTGTGGACTTTATATCGCAGTATAAGAGAAAATTTGTTCGCAGCAAACTCTTTGCAAGCAGCAAAAACGGTTTTGAGTAACGAACCACTGCACCGCCTGCTCAGCGACATGAAAATGTGCGCGGGGCGAACACAAAATGACGCAAGCCAAATTTGCGCGGGCCAAAAACAATGTAAAATTTTAGGAAAAATCTTAAAATTGCTGTAACTGTTATTAGGTTGGATATTATTTGGCATATGTATATATATTCTTGAAGGTAATTTGATCCTCTACAACTTCTCTTCGAGGAACTTTTTTCTCTGAGCAATAGATTAGATGATGTGAAGGAAAAATGTGGGGAAAAAGTATTTATTTCGAAAATTTCAACTTTTCCGGAGCATATAGCTCAAAAAGGGTTAGAAATTCGAAAAAAATGTATAAAATAAAATTTGTAGAAAATTTTATGAGCTTTCGTCTATTAGTTAAAAATTTTATTCTAGGATGCACCGTTTTCGAGATATAAGCAGAAAAGCGAAAAAAGGGACCTTTTTTGTACCCCCCTCCCCCCGGCTCACCCCGTAGACGGCAGGACTTTTAGTATGTTAATTCCCTAAGCACCCTGAACAGCTTTCAAAAGAAATCGCTTAGGTTCCTACTCACGCACTCTACACCCCATATTAAGCCATTCGTTGACTGGACTATTAGTGTGTTAATAGGTTCGGATTATTATTGGAACAGTATATCGCGAAACGCGAAAATTAACGAACAGTTTAGTGGCAATTAATTCGTTGTTTGGATGGACAATTCAGGGACCCGTTTTGAATTCGAAAGCGCGATTTTATCTACAGTAGCAGTAACACTGAACGTCTCCACCATCGATGGAGATGTTAAACGATTCCGGGACTTAGAAAGTGTCGGTATAATCCCTAACGATCAAAACGAAGAATCTTGCGATATTGACAATTATATTTCAAGGGGGTCAGAGCGGTATGAAGCTTCCCTACTGTGGTGTGATCGCGTGGAATTAGATAATAATCGCGAAGCTGCATATGCGCGTCTCGAAAGACTCATTCGTAAATTAAATAAAGACAAATCGAAATTCTTAGAGTATGATGATGCGATGCATCAGATGATCTCAGCTGGAATAGCTGAGCCGTTAACCGAAACGAATCCAATAAGCTCTAGTGCTGAACGAATATACTATATGCCTCACCATCCTGTGTATAGGGAGGACAAAACAACTACAAAAATGCGTATTGTTTTTGATGCTTCGGCTCACTCAGCCTCTAATACTTCTTTTCAACCCTTAAAAAAGGGGTGAAGGAGGGGTTGTACGACAAAATGTTTCATGGTAATAGTTGATCAGAACACTTCAAGAAATCGATTGGTGTATGTTGGAACGCTTGCTAGCGAAACACCCTGTATATATCGTTTCAAAAAAAAAAAAAAAAAACACTTCCAGCATTTCCATGCATTCCAGCATGTGATATCTTGAAAAAAAAGAAAGGAAATGAGAATGCCACAGCAACAGATTTGCTATGTAATATGTTGAAAAAAAGGGATAACCGTCATAGTGGATAGAACCCCTATGTAATTTGTTGTTTATATAAGTGTTATTTTCAATTTATATCCGTTTAGATGCGATGAAACAAGCAAGAATGTTCTCAACTATTCCCCCGTTCGAAGGTGAGCCGGATAAACCGAGAAGTGGTGCCAAATGGAAAAGTTGGCTGCGTAGTTTTGAACTGTTCGCAATTTACGTGAGCAAGCCGGGCGATGCAATTTTAATGAACAAGAGGAACAAAGCATCAAGGATCAAGTGACAGGTGATGTTCGTCCAATTTATTAAGGCGCAAGATTTTGAAGCGTGGTGCAAGCACACTGAGTGATATATTGAATCAAGCGACAGTTTTAGAAGTGGTTGAAGAACAACAAAAGTCATTTGTTGAAAATAGTAGTGCTGAGGTTTGCAAAATTTGTACAGATCGAAAATTTACATGGAGAAATCGAGAGCAATAAGAAAGCGGAGAGCTCCCGCACGCTACCAAGGAATAACAGCCGCCAAACACGAAAGAAAATGATTGCACAGAAGAAAAAACAAAAAAGAAGAAAGTAGATGTAGTGTGAGTGTCCGACTCTACCTGTAGCCTACGATCTACGGAATGGCGTAGTAGGTTGCCGAATGGCGCAATAGGCATTATTCTATTATTCGATTATTCTATTCTAGACGTTGAATGTATAAGTTGTAATCAAATAAACTTAGTAATATTTATAAGAATTCTAAATATTACACCTTCGATCAGCAGTTGCAGAGCTAAACTTTGCTGGAAATTGTATGGACTACGGGTGTAGCATATGACTAGTAAAGAAGCATTTGGTCAAAACAATTACATGATACCCTAGGTGAAGAAAAATCATTCTATGTAAAAATCTTGATATTCATTTTTTTATGTAACTAAGACTAGTTGTCCGCGACGGCTTAATTTAATAGTAATCGCTTTAATTTGATATCACACATGGGCCAAAGTGCACAACCCCAAAACAGTTGGTTACTACCCCCACCCCCCCAACCCACAAAAACGTAAAACAATTTACCGCAGCGGAAAGATTTCCATTCACTCATTCTAAAAAACAAAAACCCTATGTTCTTTTACTACTTTTACTAATGTAAAACTTCCGAATTTACTTCCATTTCTATAACTTTAATATCGTCTAAAAAGAAACTGTTTAAATAAAATTTGTCGTAATAATCAATTGTAATACGTCTGTGTTTAACGAAAGAAATTCTAATTGTAAATATTCAGTACACAGAATCAACATTTTTGTATAAAAACGATTCAGGCTTATATGGCACCACTAAAAGGAGTTACCCGATTTTTCTCATCTTCGAACTTGATCCTACCATTTTAACGAAGTATCATCGTACCAAATTTCAAGTCTCTAGCTACAAGTGTTCTCGAGTTTTTGTATTCAGGCTAGTGTAATGTACCAACCAGCTGAACTAAAAGAACTGTACAAGTTGTTGTGATCGGTGTGACGGAGGAGAACTTTCCTGCACCTGACAGCTGAACCACTGTCAGCTGATTGACAAGTCTACGGAAAATTTCACGGTCATCGGTGGCTGAATAAGCTAACCTCCCAAATCAGCTACCCACGTGCAGGATTTCTTCTCCGACAGTTGACAACACCGGCATGACAGTCGAGAGAGGGGAAGCAGTCCCAGCTCGGCGGCCATGATCTGGCCGATTCCTATTGGCCCAATGTGGCCTGACTGGTAGCGAACCGGGACTGACATTCCAATTCGAGAATGTTCGATCCAATGCGCATGCGGGAGAGAAGAAGAAAGGCTGATGCGACTGCGTGGGGAAACGGGCACCGGCGAGTCTGTGCAGGGGAGTCAGCGCCGAACCGACAAAAAGAAAGGACGCCTTTTTCTTTGGGGACGAGAAAATCGAATGGAGTAAATTGAAAAAAAAAAAAAGTGAAGAAGAAGTAGAAAAGTGAGTCGAATTAGAGAAAAGTAATTGGAGTACGGAAAAACGCGGGGTTATCGCGGGAATGTTTAAATAAACAATCGTGGAGCAGTGGTGATTTCTAGTGGAAATATAGCGATTGTGTTGCGTTCAGACGAAACTCTGAAAAGTTTAAATTTGGGTTACTTATACTGCTGATTTGTGGATAAAACATACGAATCGATTTCAATCGACTGTCCACTTTTGTGTACTACTGGTGTAGTAGCGGTGCGACCCGTCCAGACCGCCCCGGAAGCCGGGAAACAAAAAGGAAAGCATCGGCGTGCCTTCCCGCCCCCCTCGTTGAGGATCTACGACCACTGGAGGAGATTCTTCCCCAATCAACCCGCCCCAGGACAGGAACAGGAGACCGGCAAGTCCTCCTCTATTTATCTACTTTCAGTAGTTGCTTTTTGTAGAGTAGTTTTCTTTAAATTTTTCTTGCGCCTCCTAAAAATTTGAGTCTCTTCCTCTGTTTAGTCACGCTAGTTTTTATATCTATATATGTATATGCATTTGATCCTAACTTAATTCCGAAATCGATAAGTGACGTTATAAATTAACTGTACAAGCAATTGTAAGTGAAGTGGTGACACTTGCGGTGCACCAAACTCCCCCCGCGAATGGGTGATCCGGCGTGATCCGCCTACAAAACCCCATCCCCAGACGCGGTCAAGGGATCAATCTCCCCCCAAATTGACGACGACAAATTTGCCTTAAAGTGTATGATAATTTTCACACGAAATGAGTAGCGACGAAATGTGATCACACTTCGGCCCCTTGCTTCATTTTTGTCGATAATTTTTTTTTGCGACGTCGAATTCGGATGAAATTAAGCGTGTTTGCTTGGGAGGAGATGTAAGCGGCTGAGTCCGCCCTTCACGTTGTTGATAGTTTTTTTTGCGTAATGATGATGTAAAGGAGGAGTTTTAAAAGTATTTAAAGGTAGAGATACAGGGCTTAAAAATATGAATTATCTGCTTGTAAAAATAAAGGAGGACACCATGAATTGAAAAATTTGTTTTTGAGTTTCTCTCTCCCCTCTTGTTGCCGCATGCCTATATAAACTTTGATTTTCAGAGGGGGTTGACACCAATAGGATTCCCTTCCCAATTAGAGACATGGAAGGGAATAGAGGGAGGTTAGGGGCAGTCCAAGGGGACTTCAACATCTTAGTCCCCCCTCAGTGCAGGTAGGTCCGGCCATGTTTTCCCCCCCGCTCTTGTCGTTTTTGTTCCTTTACCTGATCGCGGTTTTCGCTATCCCTTCGCGCGAGATCTTCGTTATGCGGGACGAAACCCTGGGCTGCGAGGACGTTTTGGCAAAACCCCCCCACACCTACTGCAATGCTAGCCGTCAAGCTCGCGCCGTCCACTGCGGTCCCAGGGGGAGGCAACTTAGCCGGGTGCCTCCTGGCAACAGCTGTTTCGTCGGGACTGACATCTGGCGGCTGTATGGAACATCCTCCAGGTGCCAGTCCCTGCTAGCAATTATGCTAGCACCACCATTTTTACACACATAACAAAGTGTACACACTACACAGAAAATGAAATTTCCGTCAAAACACCTATATGTATGCAATCACGATATTTTACCGATATTTACAACGTAAAATGAATATAATATTGTTGAATTTGGACCTTTAGAAAATAGAATAATCGAGAAAAAAGCAATTTTGATAGGGGAAATCCTCTTAATATTTGAAACTGCTTTATCTAAGAAACTAGACGTGATAGGGGAAAACGGAAAGCATTTTTAAAAACAGCGTCTCAAATATAGTTAAAATCAAATCAAATATGAAAAACAACATGAAAAAAACTTTTTTTTGTTGCCCTGTGTTATTACAACCCTAGGACAAATTAAATACGCACACTTTGATTCTAACAGATTCGAAACTATAAAAAATAAGGATAAGGACAAATCACAAGAGCACTGGGACAATTCACGGATAAATTACAATACCTGTTACGGCCAGCATAAAATAGGTTAGAAACGTCATTTGTGTCGTCAGCATTCAGCCCATTACGAGGCTGAATGTGGAACAAAATAGTTAGGTTAAAAACGTCATTTGTACTCAGCATTCAGCCCATGACAAGGCTGAATGTGGAATGTAGAATGAAATAAATCACTTGGCAACAAACCGTACTCAGAAGTGGATGTGTTTTAGTTAATTGTTAGAGAAAAGTTAAAAATTTGTTTGGAAATTTAGTT
This sequence comes from Leptogaster cylindrica, assembly GCA_963082835.1. Classification (NCBI taxonomy): domain Eukaryota; kingdom Metazoa; phylum Arthropoda; class Insecta; order Diptera; family Asilidae; genus Leptogaster; species Leptogaster cylindrica. The sequence continues at coordinate 21,381,383 of OY720107.1, forward strand.
TGCAGGAAAGGAAGAAAGATTCGGGCCGTTGGTGCATACAATACCCTTGGGACAAATCAAAATTATAATTAGGACCATTCAAGGGCAAATCACAAGAGCACTGGGACAATTCAATTTATTGACTTTTGGTTTTTAGGTAAAAGATTTAGTAAAACAAGGACAAGGACAAACACAGGGACAAGGACAAACCCAAAGAACAGAACAAACCCAAGGACAAGAACATGTACACAAATCAGGACAAGGACAAGAATCACAGCAACCATAGGCGGATTTCCCATATAGGAACGCTAGGCACGTGCCTAGGGGCGCACAAAGAAAAAGGGCGCAAACGCGAAATTCTAGGAAAAATGAAAAGCCATAGATACATACATATCTATAGACGAACGGTAAACACGCTGAACGAACACTCAGCGCAGGCGCGGTGAACTTCGCGTTCACTTCGCATTTTGTCTTGTTTTGTCTGATATCTTGCCTTATATTGTATGCCTTGTATGTTCAAGAGCTTCGAATTTTTTTCATGAAAAAAGTGTGCATACTTCTGCGAAAGCGTTCCCGTTTTTCGTTTAGATATTCGTGGTCAAAACGTTCTGCAAAGTGGAACGAGCATTATCTTGTATCGTGTATTGTATTGTAATATTCGTAAAAAAATACGTGTTTGAAAATAAAATTCAAAAAATGAGTGAGAAGAAAAAAAGTGGTGCTGAATTTCGAAAATTAGCAAAAGAAAAACAAGAAAAAGAATCTACATTTTTAAAACAATTCGGGAAACTTGACAATTTTTTTGTGAAAAAGCAAAATGATAACATAGAAACACCATCATCCCGTGAAGAAAATACTTTCGAGACAGTACCAGAAATTGAACAAAATGTCAGCAATGCTATAGGTGAGAGATTTAGTTGTTATTGCGCAGATAGTATTTATAAGATAGGAAATTGAGGCTTTTCCCAGCTGTTGCTACTTTTTATGAAATTTAGAGATCGCTACTACAATCCTATCAGATGTATTGTATGTGTATCCCCAAGTTACGGAGTATTTTATAAGAAATATAATATAATAATATGTATTTTGACATTGTGAAATTTGAGAACACAATTACTGCAATGATAAATTGATAAAAGTATTAGGTTTAAGTCAGTTAAGTGGGTTTGAAATGAAACAACGTTAAGTAATTTTTTTCTTACCTACTTAACTGGGTGGAAATTATATGCTTGTTTTAGTTTTTGCGCAAGTGGTTCATTTTTACCATTTTATTTTAAGTGAAACAACGTTTCAACTTTTATATTTTTTAAATTTAATTCTTTACAATCTTTTTACTTATGTACTTTATAGATAATACCTATTTACTCACTGACCCCACTTGACCGTATATGTTTCATTATTTATTAATTTTTTTTTTTTTTTTTTTGTAAGATACACATTGCACGTAGGTAATAAATTTTTGTTTTCAGCTCTTGCACAAGTTCGAACATCGTCTAATGCAAGTCCAGTTCGAATTCAAAACCAAACTGTAGAAATAAGTGATGACCCCAGTGAATGGATTATTAACGGCGTTACAGTCGACATCCTTCTCCGTCGAGGTTTCAAAAACTTTGAAAAAAATGAAAACTTTTTAAGTAGCAAACGAATAATTGGCTCCAAAACTAGGTATTTGAACAAATCCATTTTCACCAGAAAACTTTTAAATGGTGAAACTAAGAATAGAGATTACCTTGTTTATTCAAAAATCACAGGATCAGTTTTCTGTGGTCCGTGTAAATTATTTGGCCAATCAACTACTGCTCTTTCCAACAATGGACTATCAGATTGGAAAAACATTGGCAATCTTTTGTCTGCACACGAGAACACACGGTTACATAGAGACTGTGAATTGGCATATTTAACTCGTAGGAAAAACTTAGGAACATTAAGCGCTCACTATGACTCTCACGTTGAAGATGAAATAGAATACTGGAGGAATATCCTCAAAAGAGTTTTTGCAGTAATAAAAAAACTTGCGAGTAGGGGTTTACCATTTCGTGGTCATGATGAAAAATTTGGTTCCTTGCATAACGGAACATACATGATGTCGCTCGAATTAATAGCGGAATTCGATCCCTTTTTAGCTCAACATATTGCACGATATGGAAATCCTGGCAGCGGACGTGTATCTTACTTGTCGTCTACTATATGTGATGAAATTATAGTTTTATTAGGAAACAAAATGAAAAGTATAATTCGCGATGAAATTAAAAAAGCAAAATATTATTCAATAATAATTGATTCGACTCCAGATATTGCTCATATTGATCAACTTTCTTTTGTGGTGAGGTATGTCAATGAAAACGGTGAGCCTGCTGAACGGTTTTTAATGTTTTGTCCAAATCCTGGGCACAAGTCTGAGAAATTACTTGAAGCTGTCATGGAGGCATTGAAACTTTTAACGATAGACGTTTCTGACTGTCGGGGCCAATCCTACGACAACGCGAGTAACATGTCGGGAGCCTACAGTGGATTACAAGCTCGGATAAAACAAATTAATCCGAAGGCATATTATGTCCCTTGTGCTGCCCATTCACTGAATTTAGTCGGTAAAAATGCAGCTAGTAGTTGTCAACAGGCTTGTTTTTTTTTTAATTTAATACAAAATATTTATAATTTTCTTTCTGCCTCTACAAGTCGTTGGGAAAAATTGAGAAGCTTCATGCCACCTAATGCTAAAACCGTGAAAAATTTAAGTGAAACTCGTTGGTCTGCAAGAGACGAGGCAACCGAAAGTATTCATGAAAACTGGGAAAGCATAAAAAATGCACTTGAGCATATTCAAAATGAGCAATTTGAAAATCCTCTAGTGCGAAATGAAGCTAAAGGAATAGTACAAAAAATGAATTCCTTAGAAACTGCATTTCTTGTAAACTTTTGGAGGGATATCTTAAAACAGTTCAACAAAGTGAATAAGTATTTTCAGGGTGTTAATATCGATTTTCTAATAGTTGTTGATTTATATACTAGTTTAATTAAATTTGTAAGCTCCATGCGAGATAAATTTGATCATTACGAAGAAATTGCAAAAGAAAACTCAGATTTTGATTACGAAACATCATATAGGAGGACGAAGAGACGAAAATTGCGTGATGATGAAAGTAGACATAATGAAGTTGAGTCAACAGGCAGAGACAAATTTAAAACTGAAACGTTTCTTGTTGTTATTGATACAATTAATGCAGAATTAGAAAGAAGGAAAGAGGCATATCAGACACTTTCGAAAATTTTTTGTATTTTCAGTAAATTTTCAAAATTAACGCCAAATGAAATTTCGGAACGATCAGCTATTTTACAATCTGCTTATAATGATGAAATAGAACCGACATTAGAAAGTGAATTGCTTCAGTTTCAAGGTCTACTGAAAACTGCTAACATATCTGATGCTCCATTAGATATGAGCAAATATATTCATCGCGAGATATTGCAACAAATATTTCCTAATGTAAATATAGCTTTAAGAATATTTTTAAGTATAGCTCTAACAAATTGTTCAGCAGAACGGTCATTTTCTGTACTAAAAAGAATTAAGTCGTATCTTAGGGCATCAATGGGCGAAGAACGCTTAAATTGCTTAGCAATACTTAATATAAATTCAGATATTCTTTATAGTAATAAGTTTTATTTTGAAACTTTTATTGAAGAATTTGCAATCCAGAAAGCAAGAAAAAAAATTTAGATTTTGATATACATATTATACTTATTGTGCTAAGAGTTCGATTTTTTGTTTATGTTATATTATGTTTGTTATGTTATTTTGTTTAATTATAAATATGTTAAAATGAAAACTGTCTTTTATTTTCCATTTGGAAGTTTTTAGGGGCGCTGAGACTATAGTGCCTAGTGGCGCTTCAGCCCCTAAATCCGCCACTGACAGCAACCACCTCGACCAACGACAGGAGTCAAGAAAAAGGATAGTCCACTTGTATCTAGATATAATTATCTAGTAGAATCGATGGAAAAAAAGGCGCTCTTTACGGAACCGGGACAATTTCATGAGCTGGATTTAGCTCAAGTTTCAATACGGTTTGCGCGAATGAAAGAGCAATGGGGAAAACTGAACGACCTATTTATGGAATTGATTGGTACCGGAAGTGAAGCTACCAGGAGGCAGCACCAGGATAAAATGGAAGCGGTAGAAGACATATACTATACCGCTTCTACTGCATTTACAGACAAACAGGAACGATTGAAGGAAAATCTATCAGTCTCTTCAACCTCTACATCGGTACAAAAGGAAAAGGATAACGACAGGAATTTAAATGTACATTGTACAAGTACACTTTCCGGAAAAATCGCATGACATCCCTAGTACCTAGGGATTCTTTGATGTATCTCTGACAGCCTGGCAGGGATTTCCAAATCAATTTGTGGCCCGTATCCACAACAATTTGAAGATTCCAGCATCTTATAAATTCTTATATTTAAAGAAATCTCTTCGTGGGGAAGCACTTCAAATCATGGGACAACGGCAACCTACAGAAGAGTTCTACCAAAGTACTTGAGATCGACTTAATCAGCTCTACAACAAAAAGTATCCCATTTGTAGAGCATATATACGAGAATGACAGAAATTGCAACCTACCATAGGCGAACCCACTACTGCCGAACTGCAATATTTAGCTAATCTAACCCACGACCTGATCAGCCAGATGCGAACACAGGAGCTATCAGTAAACGGATGGGATATGCTGATAGTACACAACCTTCATGAGAGGTTGGATCCTCGCACTGCGACTAGATGGGAATTTGTGAGGATATCGGAGACGCCAACAGCAAGGGAAATCTTGGAATTTATAGACAAACAGGCAGCTGCTTTATCAAATGTAAAGGAAAGACAAATAGGAAAGGAAAAGGCTTCCAAAATAGGGACAATGTTTGACAATATATACAGGAACTCACGTTCTGGGACCCCAGGGACAAGTAGTTCTTCAACACTTCGGGACAATTCAAGGACAAAGATTTTTCCATGTGAAGTAAGCTCTTCAAGTTATCACCAGTTGTACTCGTGCCCGGACTTTCTTTCCTTATCCAGGAACGGCCGCTGGAGCTTTGTAGTGAAAAGAAGATTATGCCCCAATTGTTTATGCAGAGGATATGCTAAGGAAAATTGCATAGCAGTAACATGTTCAATTCCGGAATGCGCGAGAGATCCACTCCACAACAGTGTCTTATGCCCTGTAAAGCTAAGGAGACAGGATCAATCGGTTTTGGCAATGGAAATGGGAACGAAACGGAAATCATCAGACAAGGAAAATAAGTTAACAAAAACTCGCGACCTCTATGAAAGTTTAAGCGAAAATACGGAAGAAACAAATTAATCAAAACAAAAGGACAGTGTCACAGTGTTGTGTTTACACAAAAATATTTGACAAATGTCAAAAACCTAAACAAGTGAAACACAACATTCTCACCACAACTTTATACCAAACAATAATTCCCCACATCCCAACTAGTTTAACCTAGATCATTCTAGAACGTTTACCTAGCCGAGAAATGGGTATAAAAATGGAAACGTTCTGAACAAAGAACAGATCGTGTCGATCCACGGTGGAGTTGTAATCTACCAATTCAGAGTTCCAATCTGAAACACAGAGTTCTAATCTGTAAACAATTAACAAATCCTTTCAGAGTTTTAATCTGAAAAACACAGAGTTTTAATCTGTTCACCAAGCCCTCAGAGTTATAATCTAAGGTAAAACTATATCAATCAGAGTTCTAATCTGATTATACTTTCAAAGTTTTAATCTGTCTCCTATTCCCGCAAACCTATGCAGAGATTTAATCTGCAAAATAAAAACAGATTTATAATCTGTAAACGATCCAATCAAATTGTTTTAACCGCTTATTACATGTAACTCTAGAAATACCGTTTTTTTATCACAATGAAAACAAAATATTTGTAACATACGCTTTCTCTCATTTGGGAAAATGTATATAAGAAATACGCTATTGAATAAAAATATAAATATTCCTGATGGAACAGTTTCATGGAATTGTGTTGAGGAATTATACCATATGGAAAAGGATAAATACACAAAAATGTGCTGCAAGTTAACCACAAGACATGTTATGCCTAATAGTTGACAAAAAATGAAAGTTTTATATGATACTCAAGTATTCAGTCATACTTGTAGTTCTGCAAATAAAATAGCAAATGCGCTAAATTGTTTTAGCGAGAAGACTAAATCCTTTTCTGCATAAACAACAAATTTTTTCGAAATTATTAATAATTAATTATCGACGTGGGGAACCGAAGGAAACCGATTCAGAAGGTGAGCAATCAGTATTAGGAGCTACCAGGAGAATGGAGTTAGGAGATCAAGCAAAGAAACCAACGGCTCAAAAACCAATAGGAGACATAGCGGGAGCTATTATAAGGAACGGGAGAATGGAGACAGGAGATTCTTCGGCAGGAAGTACCAGTACTTCATTGGCAGGAAATGCGCTGGGAAATCAATTCTGTTTCCTGGTGAATAGCATTTCGAGGATGCAGCTCGATTCACCGAAATTATAAAGAAAAAGAAAGCGGAGCAAGGAATGTTAGTAAAGGAGACTGGAGACAAAAGGAATATGGCGGTGAACATCACTATCCCGGAGCCGACGCACGATATCCCGAACACGTGGGGTTATTTTGACGGCGATTTGAGAACATGGCAAAGTTTTTCGACCAGTTTGTCGCCAGAATTCATAGTAACGAGAAAATATCACCGGCATATAAGTTTGCCTATCTAAAAAGATCGCTCAAAGGAGATGCCCTTCAGGCTTTGGGTCAATGGCAATACTCGGAAGAATAGTACATGGAGGCATGGAATCATCTTGTAAAAAATTATGACAAAAAATACCCTATAAGCCGAGTCGTTTTTATACAAAAATGTTGATTTTGGTGACTGAATTTAGAATTTTTTTTCGTTAAATATTGGTATAAATACGGTTTGTAATTATTTATTTTTCATAAATTTTTTTTTCACGGTCTTTTTTACATGATGTTAAAATAATTATAGAAATGGAAGAAAACGTCGGCAGTTTTAAGATGGTAAACGTAATGGAATTGACATGGAGTTTTTTGATTTAGAATGAATGAATTAATTGGGTTCTTTCCGGCGGGGTAAATTTTCTTTTATCTTATTTTGGGGTTGTGGGGGTGGGGATGGAACCATCTCCATTGGAGTTGTCTAATTTGTATTAAATCTAATATAAGCGCGAACAACCCACCGTATTACGTGAATTGTAGAACACTGGGACACACAGCGATTTTCAAAAAGTGCCCCTTTTACTTAAAAATACTTAAAGTCCACCAAAACAGGTTGAACCTAATAAATAAAGCAAAAATTGAAAGAAATAAAACGATAAACCAATATATGTAAACCTCGTTTTTCAAATAAAAAAATATTTATTACCTGCTGTAGTAATTGATAATTTCAATTTTCAGAGTACTGACAAATTGAGTAATTGACAATTTCGGTTTTCAAATTACTGAGTACTATAGCAATTGAAAATTTTGATTTTCATATTATTTAGTACTGTAGTAATTGATAATACTTGTCGAAAATTTGATTGAAAATATAATTATTGCCGAACTCTGGTTATCGTTTAGATACCTCTTGTGTATCATAATTATTTCGTAAATCCCAACTGCCCTAGAATTAGCGGTAGTAATTTATAGCGAGTAGTCAATTAATGTAAAAAGAGTAGGGAGGAAGTTTAGGTAGGCTACTTGTATAAAATTATTGGGAAGGAGGCAAGACATAAAGCTTGCCGTAGATTATGTATTCCACCAGTACAGATCTTTTAAGGATTCTCCTGATTAAGCCTGATCCTGTAATTAACACATGTAAGCTACATTTACGGGAACATCTGGCAAACGGGGACCCGGCGCAATTTCAGGAATTTCTAGTGGACTAGAACTTTCATGTCGGCAACCAGACAATAGACAAAGGGAAGGCTGATTTACAACCCGGACCGATCATCTGGATGTTCAGGGGATCCGCTACAAGAGGACATGTTCGAACTCGTCGAGAGGGAAAATAGGAGGGCTGAAAGTCGACTGATAGATAAACGGGAAGATGATTCACTTTAAGCGGAATATTCAAGCGAAGCGGATATAATTTACAAGTCGTAGTATTTTATGCTGTTTGAGAAATATATCAAAGAAATAAATAAGATTTGAGGATTGTTATTTCCTAGAGAAAAGATTTAATTTTACACACACTAATGGAATACCGCGAAATAAAATTACTGCTTTGCCAGCGGAGGTCAGGTAATTGATTGTCACACCTTCAACGACGAATCGGATACCAACCCTACATCCAATGAGTAAGATTATCATGTATGCGATTCATCGAAAATTGGCAATGATGGTGATGATTCGTTCATTTTAGCACGATTGGTGCCTTGCAGTACATTGTAAGCATAGGAGTGTCAATTCTAATAGTTTGTTGTGCCTGATCTCATGCTTGGTGTACCAACATGATCGATCATCTGTTGTATATGTATGAGGATTGGAAAAAAACATGTTCAAATTAAAAAAAAACAAAACAAACAGTTTTTTCTTAAAGACTTGTTTTTTTTGTTTAAAACATGATTTAAACATTTTAAAATAAAACATGATTTAAACTTTGTTTTAAATCGGTTTTCTGGTAAGCGTCTACGGATGCCAAACGGAAAAGTGAATGTGAAATGACGAATTTTTATCATGCGGCCGGATATGTGTTAGAAGGGTGCAAGAGAAGTTATTTCTGAGAAGATTAAGAAAATAATGCGCAATTTCTTCAGGAATTGTGAGGGTAGCACGTGCACGAGTAATAAAACCATAAAACCGACCTCAAATATTGTTGTGGTCGGCCCAGCTGTGAGGAAATATTCGAACTTCAGAATGGAAAAATCACCTCACAGCTGACCAAATATCCGACCCAACGATGACTTCGTTGCGATCACGCGGGGAGTTGGGCTGAAAATAAAAAGGTACTAGAGCGGAACTTAACCTCTGCACAACATGCATCCGGCTTCTAGAACTTTCCAAAGCCTACGGGGCCACCGCGGTGCGCGCGCCTCGAGGGGGGTCGGTCCCGGTTCGACGGAGATCACCTCTCAACTCCGATTGGGGGAATATCGCGTGATCTGCGGCGAACCGGGACCGACATTCCGCGGCTAGAATGTTCTATGCGATGCGCCTGGGGGGTGGGAATAAGACAGGTCAGGATTGAAGAACTCTCCTCCCCAATCAACACCCCGGACGAAATCAGGAGACCGGCAAGTGTGCACGCATTTTATACACCCCCGTTGCTATCAGTCACCTTAGTCTTATTAGCTTTTCTTGTATTTTCCTTTTCGCTTTGCATGGCCTAGTTTTAGCATCATTTTTCTAATTACATTTAGTGTGTCGAAAAATTTTGATTTTCTCCAGTTTCTAAAGTAGAGTTTGTTGTGTAATTATCACCTTTAAAACATAACGAGTGTGAGTCCCAGGTAATCGACCGGGTAGACCGCGGGTTTCGCGTTCCGTCTCGGCCACCGGGGGCGAGCCGACCGACGGCTTAGTAGGCGGAGCGCAAAATCCTCGAAGAAATTACCGAGGTAGCGCCCCAATAAACGAAACCAAAAAAAAGGATGCATCTTTTTCTTTGAGGTACCATAAGTAAAAATCTAATCTGAACTACCGCGTGTGGAAAAACTAAACAAGAAAACGAAACGATTACTAGGGGGAATTCAATATTTTTCTTATTGGTTGATGTGAAACGAATGGTAAATTGTGACAAAAAAAACCTTTTTTTTGATTTAGATTGTAGTACTTTTTCTTGACAGTAGTTTTTTGGAAAATCGTGTACATTTAGAAGTATCTCGCCATGCAAAGGTTGAATTTTTGAATCAGGAAGTAAATATATGATGAATTGTTAATTTTTCGAATTTGCGGAGTTTCTCTTCAAAGCCCGCCCCCCCCCCCCCCCCCATACCCCGCATGCCTAAATAAATTTTGATTTTCAGAGGGGGTTGACACTTTCAGGATTCCCTTCCCAATTAGGGACATGGAAGGGAATAGAGGGAGGATAGGGGCCGTCCAAGGGGACATCAACATCTTCGTCCCGCCTCAGTGCAGGTAGGTCCGGCCATGTTTTCCCCCGTCGTCGTCATGTTTTTCCAGGTACCCCCGTCGCGAACCTCGGTCTTCGTTCCCATGAAGCACGAGACCCTTCGTTATGCGGGTCAAGGCCCTGGTCGGCGCGGACGTTTTTGGGCCAACCCCCCCCCCACACCTACCGCCATGCTAGCCGTCAAGCTCGTGCGCGTCCTACTGCCGACAGGGGGAAGCTCTTTAGCCGGGCGCTTCCTGGCAACAGCTGCCTTGTCGGGACTGACATCTGGCGGCTGTATGGAACAGCCTCCAGGTGCTAGTCCCTGCCTGCTCATTAGTGCAGGCACCAAAGCATATTGTCAAAAATATGCCTCTTCTTCATAACAATATTCTAGAAAAAGATAACTATTTCCCAAGCAGTTAAAAAACAGACCGTTAGCGAAAATTTCTTAAGTAAGGGTCAATTTGAGTTTAATTCCTACATGCAAAAGAAGAGATAAAAAGATGCATATTTGGACATGTTTTGTAAAAGCGAGGTTTGTCAGGGAAGTAAATCTAAAGAATCATTCGATGAAAGTAGTCCGAGAGGAGATATAACTTGAGTTAAGTGAAGTTACAATAAAAGTGTTATAGTTTTATAGTCTTTGAAATTTTGTTATTTTTACCATCGTAGGAATAATTCTAGTGAAGTGCCTAATAAAAGGGAGATAATTGCAGAAACCTTTTTATTTGTTTATCAAGGTAAGTTTGAAAACTCTCCATTTATATTTTCTATAAATTTCAATGGAAGCGAAAGTTCCCTCCTCCAGCTAATATATTTCTAGGGGTCGCAGGCTGTCGCAGCCTCGACATTTTTTAAAGAAAAACAAAAACAATAACATAACCTTCAACTGTCAACTTATTACAATCAATGTGATAAGGCAAGAAAGGGGTAACAGATTTATTGATCGTGCCATAATAGTACAAACTCAGTAATAGATCAATTCATCGTGCTTGCTATGCACTTACCAAACTCGAAGACTGTGGTGGAATTATGTAACCCTTGTGAGTTAGACTTTAGAGGAGAGTCTAATGAGACTGCCGTAGTCTAAGTTAGAGCATAGACAAAGTAAGAATTCTTACTTTGTCTATGGTTAGAGCAAGTTGGTACCACGTAAACCATTTAGAGCAAATCTACTACATTTCCAGATTTTTTGATTGATGGGTGAGGCGTGAGCTGTCATTGTGAGACTGTCACATCACACAGTTGTTGTTGCATAAGTTGTTTACATTTGAGGAGTGTCTTTTCAAAAGGGGGAATTAACAATTTTGTTTTTTTTTTTTGTCAACTGACTATGGGGTCTTGCTCTCTATGCTAAAATACACAATCTCATAAACTTAATCTGAAGCAAAAAGGAATAAATTTACAGCTAAGTGGATCTACAATCGCGTGTACTTATCAAAGGAGGATATTTACCAAAAAATTATTCTTATTTTTCCGACCAAATTGATTGTATACCAGAAGAGGATATTTAAAAAATGTATGATGAACAGTGATCAGGTTGTTCTCTTCAATAGGGGATAATTTTCATTACATAGTGATTTTAACATTCTTCTGTGCATTCCTATATTTAATAGGTTGCAGCTGTGATTCGTATTGTTTTGTAAAGGGTTTTCCAATAGGGGCGGGTCGATTTTAACAAGCTGTGGCGGCCAAGTTGTTTTAGTGGAAGATCCGGTATACGAAATATATACCCTCATCTGTTATTTAGTAATAATGAAGAATTTAAGCTAGATAATATGTGCATCAACATATTGCAAATAGGTTGCCTAGCTAAATTCGGTGCCGAAGATGTTAAATAATAATATGTTTACTCAAATTTTGTTGATCTTCTTCCCCCATCTGTTATTTACAAAAGTCTAGCATCAGCTGAAAGAATATACCCCAAAGACTGGAAAAAATAAAGGTTGCCTACAATCCCCTCCACGCAACTATGGGGTTGCCAGGTCTGAACAGGTGAGTAAGCGTAATTATTATACCCCCATAAGTTATTTAATTGAATTGTATATCAAATGAAAGCTTCTTTCATTCCCAATCCAACTGCATTAGGTTGCCTTATTAAAAACTTTGTTGAATTCATGGTTGCCTAGATTTAAGCCGGAGTCACACCATAGCAAAAACTCCATAGCGCCACCTAATTCGAAAATATTGGTCAAAGCAAATGATACCGATGACTTGGTAATTTTACTGGCCAATATCCACAAAGTTCCTCAGACTCAAATTTGGTTAGCGGGTTCATCATCAAAGAAAAGCAATAAGAAAGATGTTGATTGCGTTAACTGTACTGATCTTGCAATGAAATTGGGTCCTACTTTATGCTTAGGTCTGGCAGCGTTCCACGCATATACGGGCTGTGATTACACAGCGGCATTTTATAACAAAGGGAAAGTCAAGCCTTTTAAAATATTTGCAAAACGGAACGATTTCCAGGAAACATTCGCATCATTGACGGATCCAGTAGATGTACTACTCAAAGATAAAATTCAACGTGTTCAGGTGTTTACTGCTCTTCTTTATGGGATCAAGCAATGTTTTAATATCAATGAGGCTAGATATCAGTTGTTCCAAAAAACATATTCAACAAACAAAGACAAAGAGCGTTTTATAAAGAAGATTAAAGGCATCGACTCCAATCTAATTCCACCGTGCTGGATCTCACTGAAACAGAAAATTTTGCGCACAATATTTGTTAATTCAATGTGGCTCCATGCAACCGATGCATGCTGCGTTAAACTCAATCCTGAAGATTGTGGTTGGTTTTTGGATGGCTATTTGAAACCTACAGGGTTTGAAGGAAACCCAACACCGTTACAAGTTAACGATATATTAATAGAATCAAGAAACAAAGAAATCAATGAAGACTCAGAATTTGATTTTGACATCGGCATTTCTGACGAGTCAGATTCCGAGTAAGTTGTTTTCATGTAAATTTTGTATTTTGCTATTAATGTATGTATAATATGTATTAATAAAAAAAACATTTATGTATGTATGTATAATATGTATTAATAAAAAAAAACATTTATATCATTACGTGATATTTTATTTGACATAACCAGTTTTTAATCAACTCTTACACGATTGAAAAAATCTCCTTCTGAAAAACATACATCATAATTATAATTATGTATTATCGGTGATAAAACTCGCGGCATCTTTGTCTATCTAATGGAATTCCACGCCCAACGCTTCTCTGTCACTCTCAACGCTCGCGTAGAAAATTTGACTACTTAAATCTAGGCAACCATGAATTCAACAAAGTTTTTAATAAGGCAACCTAATGCAGTTGGATTGGGAATGAAAGAAGCTTTCATTTGATATACAATTCAATTAAATAACTTATGGGGGTATAATAATTACGCTTACTCACCTGTTCAGACCTGGCAACCCCATAGTTGCGTGGAGGGGATTGTAGGCAACCTTTATTTTTTCCAGTCTTTGGGGTATATTCTTTCAGCTGATGCTAGACTTTGGTAAATAACAGATGGGGGAAGAAGATCAACAAAATTTGAGTAAACATATTATTATTTAACATCTTCGGCACCGAATTTAACTAGGCAACCTATTTGCAATATGTTGATGCACATATTATCTAGCTTAAATTCTTCATTATTACTAAATAACAGATGAGGGTATATATTTCTTATACCGGATCTTAGACTATTTTAGTGGAGTCTGCCAAATGATTTTTTTATTATTCAGTCACTAATGCCAAATCACCATGGCAAGTTACACGATTGAGGAGCTCGTCCAAATGATATAATTTTATTATCAATATGAATCCGTCGCAAGAGCGATAGTCAACGGATTCATATTAACGTATGGTCCGATGAACAAAATCAAAACAGATTTAGGAACGAAATACAAGAACCAGATTCTTTCCGAAATATGCGACATTTTGAAAATAAAGCAGTTGTTTGCAACCGCAGCACACCCGGAAACTATAGGCGCACTGGAACGTAATCACAAATGTTTGAACAAGCCCGACAATCACGACATGTACAGTAAGGAAATGAAATATGGTTTCTTCAAAAGACCTTGTCGGATACTTCTGTTCTGGGAATGAAGACTTTAATTGTATTAAGGATAAGTATAGTGAAAAGCTAACTTGCACTACTTATGAAGACTTGTGCATTAAACTAACTAAATTTTACAAAGAGATTGGGAATAACACTTTTTCTTGCATTAACTCAAATCATAATTACAATGTATGGAATGAAAATATTGAAAACTGTAACAATTCCTTTGACAAGAGGGATTGTTTATTGGAGATGTTAAAATATAAGGCACATCATCAGGTAATAAATAAGAATTTAGCACTTATATCTTGGACTTTTTTGTTGGTTTTTGGGTTTTCATTTATTGACATTAAGAAGTCTATTAGCAAATACGATCGGCATGGAGTAGTGTATGGATTCTTTTTTCTTATACTTTGTACAATATTGATCGAATTAAATATTTGGTTGCTGTTTTTAGAATATAATTAAAGAATTTATAATTTCATCTTTTTTATTTGAGAAAAAAAAAAAAAAAAAAATTTTGTACATGCAAAATGACACATTTCACACGTAAAAATTTTTTTTTTTCTCTAAGGGGGAAGGTGTGATACAATTTTACAATTAATCGCTTTGTTTTGATTTACACTCGACAAGTAATTTAATAGGTGACGATCACCATGGCAACCATGGTAACATGGTAAACAAACAACGATCGTCAACCCAAAAAGCAATTAAGTAATTGCTGCTCGAGGTAAACAAAACAATAAGCACATGACACCGCCCAGAAACGAGTAACGCTAAGCATGCACTTTCCGGCTCGGCCATGTGCCAAACCGAGGTCAAGATACGCATGGCATGGAAACTCATAAAACTGCAAGATGTGCAAATCAATGCAATAATAGGAAATGTTGTCATTGAGCATTTTTGATGATTTATGGATTGAAAAAAAAGGGTCACTTACGACATGTGGAATTACTAGAATAAGCATATGTAGGAAAATTCATGTAAGGAGTAGGGATAGAAAACTAGGTAAAAAGTTATATAAATTTAGGGAAGGATGAGGAATAAAGTCAGAGTCTAGATTGAAACGCACGAGTTTACTTTCGAACCTCTCACTCAAGAGCCAGCTAATCTAGCGGCCACGAGACTCCCCCAGTGCCAGCTTTTCAAGCGGCCCACTCCTAATAAACTCAGAGCCTGCTTTTCAAGCGGCCAAATAAAAATTCCCATCAGAGACTGCTAGAGGTAGAGGACTGCCCAAACAAGAGAAAACTAAACCAATTCGGCAAAAAACTACCACACCGATATCTGGCGACGAGTATTTATTTATTACAATACCTCACAGATAGCATGTTTTATTCCATATCAACATCGACCCGCCCTTATTGGAAAACCCTTTAAAATAAAACATTATAAGTTCAGTTTTGTTTCTGAACGCATTTTATTTTTATCTGGCAATGCCAATCGTCTAAAATTTACATTGACAAAGTGGCATTGTCTTCAGATATTCAGAATGCTACTAAGATCTTTTACCACGTTTTGAATGTGTATTTTTGGCCTGCTATTAAATTATTTACTCAAACATGAGTGAAAAAACTGTAGAAGAAGTAAATAGTGGTGGAAGAAAAGACAGAGTTATCAAAAATCCCCGGAATCGGAAATCGTAAGTGATTAAACAAACGTTATGGTCATCTTTTTTGTAGCTGCTTACATTGTTTTGTAAAAGTGATATTTCTATTTTGCAGATACGCAGATAAAGATCCTCTGTGTTTGAATTTTAAAATACTTTGTTCACATGGTTTTCCAAAATCTAAATACAACTGCAATAAAATTTCACTTTAGTTAGTTAAAGGAAACAGAAAAGCCTTGTACAACCGGCAGAGTAAAGTTGAACAAGATATATATTTGTCCCGGTTGATAGCTCCATATCAAGTAAAAAGGAAAGGTAACAATGTAGCTAAGGCAAATATTAAGAAAAAATCCAGAAATATCAGCTGCGTCTATCACATGTTGAACAAAAAGAAACGTGCAATCAAAGTGTGTAAGAGTATGTTTATTAGTGCATTTGGTATTTCAAAAAGAAGGTTAGAAAACCTGAGTAAAACTCTGTTTCATGGAAAAACACCAACAGAAAATCGTGGTGGCAATAGGTATGGGAATCGGAATGAAGCCAAAAAACAAAGTCTTAGAATGGTTTTAAATAAATTACCTGCTCAGGAGAGCCACTATGGACGAGAAAAGTCGAAGAGAGTATACTTATCAAGCGAACTCAATGCAAGGAAGATATGGCTACTTTATAATGATTCTGTGTCTGATGATTTAAAGGTAAAAAAACCATGTTTTATAATATTTTCATTGGTTTTTCATCTCCAGCCACCGACGCATGTAATTTTTGTGTATTAAGCCCGGTCCAGACGCTCAGTTTTGAACAACGATTTGTCTGCGCAGCTTTATGACCGAATGAAATCGTTGCGATTTTTAGAGCGTCCACACGGCAACGACATATCTGCGTATTTCGCTCTGTTTTGTGTGATCTGTGTTCAAAGTTCATGGAAGTCCGCACAGATTCACGGATATCTATGCTCTTTAGCTCAGATATCGTTGCAACTGCGCAGGCTTCAAATCGTCGCAGATTTCCAGTCCACACGCAACGAGTTGTCTGCAACGATCTGATCTGCGCAGACAAGTCGTTGTTCAAAACTGAGCGTCTGGACCGGGCTTTATGGCGTAATAAAATAAAACAAGAACAAGATAAAGCTAAAAAACAGCTGCTAATGACAGAACTCCGAATGCATAAGCTTCGTGCCAATGCGTTTTATGACCATTTGAGGAAAAAAAATTCAAATACAGTATCAGTCTGCTTTGATTTGCAACAAGTCCAAAGCTTAAGGATATCCATACAGGACGCTTTCTACTCAAGGCAGCACAATTTATATAATTTTTGTGTGGTTCCATTAGATTCTAGAAATCCAGTTTTTTATTCATGGGATGAATCCCAATCGGCAAGAGGATCTACTGAGGTGGGGTCTGCGGTTTACAACTATTTAACGAATTTGACATTAATTGATAACATACACCATATAAGACTATTCTGTGACGGGTGTGATGGGCAAAACACGAATAGTCATATCATACGCATGATTCTATTTTACCTAATAAATGACTCGCCACCACACCTCAAAGATGTAACATTATTTTTCCCTGTAAGAGGAAATAGTTTCCTCCCAGCTGACCGAGTATTTGGCCGGCTGGAAAAAGAAATTAGAAAAAAAAGTTTTATAACTAACAAAGATGAATACTATGACATTTTCAAAAAATTTGGTGATTTAAAAATACTGGGAAAGGACTGGAGTCTCAAGGATTTAAAAAGCTTGGAAATATATTACAAAAAATTGGACGGTATACAGTCATTAAAAAGAATAATTTTTTTGAAGAAACGAGTTCGAGGTGCATAAACTGTTAATTTAAAGGTCCATGAAACATATAGATTTGAAACGGCTGCAGGAAAACCTATCCCAGTGCTTAAAAGGGGCAAGAGACATCCTTTATCTTTGAATGATTTAGAATTGGTACAACGTCCACTAAATGAAAAAAGAAGAAAGATGTTAAAAAGTTGTTGGCAAAACAGTTTGCTGAGGAGTGGTTTACTTTTGACGAACTGAAATGGTACAAGGAGTTATTAATAGATCATCCAAACTGCGGTCCTTCAAGAGACGTAGAAATCGAAAATATTGATTGTGGATGTCTAACGGATGAAATCGGTGAAATTAGAGTTTGATTAATATTTACTTAATTACCAAGTCAATGCATATATGTATTTTATTAATAAAAAAGTTTTTTCTAAATAAATAATGTCAATTGCTTTTTTTCAAAAATTATAATGTACCAAACAAAAGAGGATATCTGTGACAATGTACAATACGAAAGGGGATATTTACAATGTAGTACAGAACAAAAGGGGATATTATAAAGATTTCTTTTCAAAAGGGGATATTTAATTTTTTTAACATTCAGTAGCTATAAACTACATGGTCATGTATTTTATCTAAATATGATGTTGTAATAATTTGATTACATAGTACATAGTACATACACAGATATACTACTTTTCTGTAGACCCTTTGGAAGAACCAAAATCAGTTTTCTTCATTTTCTGAAAATAGCAATTACATGTAAATATCCTCTTTTGAAAAGACACTCCTTATTTATATAGTTTTGTTTGTCTCAAAATTAAAAATTCACAGTTTTGAAAGTTGGATAATTATATCAATTTCACAGATTGCTGTTGCTCTTTCTATTTAAGCAAACGAACGAGAAGTTATTATTCGTATTCGCCGAAACACAAAGGAGCATTCAGAGACATGCAAGTGAAATCCGTCAGTCTATTGCTCGAGGATTTCATATAAATTCATAAGACAATACAGTACATAGATCAAAATTGTAAATAGAAGAAATGAAAGAAATCAATAAAGTTTTTTTACTAATTTTATTATTCCATTTACTTATTACTAATAATTAATTATATTTATTGCACTTATTCAATAGTTCTAATTTTTTAGTTTTATAAGCCTTGTTGAATTCGAACTCTTCCTCTTTAATTTGTACAAGGCGGCGCAGCAAACCGTTTTGCTCTTTGAGAAGGTTATTATTTTGCTGTACCGCATCTCTCATGTCCGGAATGCTTTCCCGTTGAATTCTTTTCGGAGGGGGCGGCGCGGGATTACTTTCCTCCGGTGGCGGTAATACGATGGCGTCATCCGACGGCACGTCATCAATATTTTGAGGCGGACCAAAAACAATAACATTGGACATGCCTTCAAAATACTTACATTTCGATTTCTGCCTTTCACTCACTACTTACTCACAACGAGGATTACATGCGACTGTTTTTCTCTACTCTAAAATTAGAGTGAACATGGTTCCATAATTTGGTGACCTGTCATTCTTAGTCTAAAATGCGACATAATCTACTACGTTTTTACTTGACATTCTGTCACATAATGTCGCTCTATCGCTCACTTTTTAGAGTAATTCTAGGGACTCTAACTTAGAGATAATTTGCATACGCAATCGCAAACAACTCTAAATTTGGAGTTTAGACTCTAAACTCTAACTCACAAAAGTTACATAATTCCACCACTGATCTACGCGTTGCACAAATAGCGCCAGCTGCTCGGCCTATAAAAGTGCAGCCGATACAGACGAAAACTCAGTACTCTGGTATCCTCCGAGACTCAAGTTGAAGGTATTCACTTCAACACTACTAACCAAAGTAATTCTGGTATTAAAACCTAATACAAAAACCTACTCGTACTTAGGTGTCCACCAAGTACTATAAAAATTATCACTAACCAAATTGCACTAACCTTTAAATTTGCTCGGTCTGAGGTATACGCCCAGAAAAAGTAAACTTCAAGGGATAAATGCAAGATACGTAAACTAAAAACTATATGAAAATGGATAAATTGATAAACAACCGTCTTAAGATGTAGTCCAGCGGAATCCAGCGATCCCAACAGGTTTGTAGCTCAACTGAACTAGCTCAGTGAAACACCCTCAAAATACTTCCAGAAAATTATTCATTTGAAAACACTTCCACTTATTTTTTAATTTTTTGAGCCGTTATCAATAATTCGATTATTCGCGGTGCAATTAGGATATTCCGTTTGCGTGTTATCAATGCCTAGAAGGAACGACAAATACGAAAACTAAACACCTTTATAAGGAAATCGCAAAGTCGCAAAAGGAAGGATCCAAGGTTAGGATGCCCACTGATCCTTGGCTATTCAATAACCGTTTTTCCAGAACTGAAACAATTCTTCTTCTTGCTTGAAAATGTGTTGGCTGATTATCAAAATTAATAATCTTCTTTTATGATTTTCAATTAATTCTGATCTTTAGTTGAACACAAAAAAATTCAAAAGGTCCTTCTGGCGTAAAAAGCGCCACCTAGGCACCTAATTCCGACTAAAAAATCTTCCACCATGAACTGCCATTTCGAATTTTCAGTTCAGCAGAAGTGTCTTTCGTTTCGTCAAGGCGCGGTCGGCTTCACTAAAATCGCTTATAACTTTTTTCATAGCATGTATTATTGTTTTTTGTTGAAAGAATACTAATAATGAATATTAGTAGTTCCTTTTTTAACTGTTATCTTTTAACGGGTCCGTGTAATTGTCGTAAAAGCACTATAGTGCAATGATTGCTTGAGAACTATTTGAGGGTGTTCGGGGGGGGGGGGTAGATCCAGAGTACAATACTGCATTTAAATTAAGCCTCAGATGATTGATTTCTCAAAATTAATTAGGTTTTTTTTTTTTTACAGAAACATCCTAAACGAACCTAAAAATTTTATCATATTTATGTGTGGGAATGGAGAGACGAGCACAGAATGATGTACACAGAAGATGCATACAGAAGTGCGGGAATCATAGAGAGACGAATACAGAACAATACACACACACGAGACACATAGACGATGCACGCTACGCTGACGCTAACTGATTGCAGTGCTTTGCGCAATGTGCTGATAAGGGAATTTTTGGCAACCTGGAATTTGGATCGTGGGAAGAATGCTGAGGAAGGCATTACAAGTATTGATTATTGGAAAAGGCTTGACTATCCCCTCCAATATCAGCAATTTAGGGTAAGAAAATTTTTGTATAAAATAAGAAGGAATTAAATAAACGCCAGGCATAAAGTTGAAAGAAGTCTTTCAGTCAGGAGCCTGCTCTCTCTAGCTGCTCCAGCCTCTAAGCCTAGTTCCCCTGAGCCACAGCTGATCTAGCTGCTCAAGCTTTCCCGGAGCCAGCACAATTGCTGCTCCAACCTAAGTACCAAAGGAGCCAGCACCATTGCTGCTCTAATCCAAAGAACTCAAGATCAGAACAGAAGTATTATCAAAATTTACCTACGTCCCCTACAACCAACACAAATCAAGGGATTCCCACGAGGGGCATCACATGGCGATCGTGACCACGGATCAAGCAATATAGTATAGGAAAATTACGCTAAATTTTGGCTGTTGACGGAAATAATTTTTAGAAAGCTAGTTTCTTCTGTTATATGTTCGTTGGTACCTCCCAACTCACCTCAGAAAAATCCCCTCAAATCCCCCTTGGGGAACATGCCTAAATTTGGAAAAAATGTCCGCCATCTTGGAAATTCTGAAAAATCGCTATAACTTCGGAATGGTTGATCGCACTGACTCGTGGTTTGCGTAGAATTGATGAGAAACAGATAAGCAACAATAATAGACCCCGATCTAACAATAAAATGGCCTTTTTTTTTCATTTCTTTTTTTTAACAAATGTTCAAAATGTGTACCTACTTGTTACGTAAATATGTGTGAATTGGTTAACGTACCATTTGGATCTCTTTTTTTTACCAACTAAAGTACACTATGTTATCGAATAATACAGTTCTGAATCACATGGGGGCACAGATTAAAAAAAAAATTTAATTATTAATTCCCTGACGGTGCGTGTCTGAACGCCTTTTACGCCATATACAAGTTTCAAATTCAAATTCAATTCTTTATTTTGACTATAACTTTGACAGTATATAAAATATAAATGTATAATGCAAATATAAATATGCCGATTTAATTAAAAAAATCACATAAGCTAGGCTTGTGCGTGAAATGCCGCGACACTGCGACAGTAATCACTGAGCAGTGAGCTAAGATAATAAAAGAATTTAATGAAATGGAGGAAAAAACATCTGTTAAACTAAGCAAATAAATATTATATACAATCAAAGCAAAATAAGATCATGCATCATACCATAAGGAAAAAAAACTTAAACATATCTATATAAATATAACTGTAATGGGAAATTAGTTTGTCCGAGCATCACTGGAAAACGGCTAGATCGATTTTCATGAAAGTTTCTACATGATTTTATATATTTCCAACTTGAACTACAGGCTACATTTTATCAGTAAACAATTCTGTTAATATATAGCTCCAGTAAAAAATTTCTTAAAATTATTAAATTTACCATCTTTGCAATTATCTAAAAAATGGGCAATTTGAAAGTATATTAGATGTTCGGTTCTGACTTTCGAAAGTTAGAAGTATGGTGTAAAGTTTTTCTTTTAAAAAGGTTCTAATTTTAGACTTTTATATACATGTATTTTTTGCATAAATTATTTCACCATGCGCAACTGACTATTATCCCAGATAAATAATTATATGGTATACCATTATGATGATGCGCATGGTAAAATTTGTTAACATTTTTCTTTTTAAGTTCTCATCTTTTTGTTTCTATATTTAAATACTTTCGCTATGCGCGTGTTTTAATTGTTTTACCAATGGCGTTAAAATATGTTTTGTAAAAATAAAAACTCCCCATGACTGACGGGGTAAAATAGGGGATAAAAGTTTCTATGAAAATCCGCCATTTTTTAAGTAAAACATTTAATAAAATAGGTATTTCGCCTTCTTGGTTAGATAAAAGCTCAATGACAGCTACCAACCGTTATCCTAATTCAACCCCCCAAAACTACCCTCCATTGAAAAAACTATTGTAACCCAAACAACGAAATTTTCACCGCCTCGGGTGAAGTCGGGTAGACACCGGCTAGTATGAAATAAAAGAAAAAAAAGAATGAAAAAAACAGACTGTAAATTAAAAAATAAACGGCACCGAGAATAGAGCCTGGAAATCTGTATGGAGAACATAATCCTTTAGCACCTTTAGCGCCGCCGTCACGTGTTTGCCGGTTGAGAGCTTAAAGCTTATTCTTATGATTTTAAGTGTGTGTTGTGTCTGCGTACGTGGTTATAACTGTGTATTATCGCTTCTGTCATATTAAGTGAATGGTGAAGCATAGAAGAGTATTTAAAAGTAGCACTAGAACGTAAGAGAGAATGGAAGCGAGTCGGTTTGGCTGTATTTTTTACACTGAAGAGTTGGAGAAATACCCTACTGATAGTCTTAAGAAAGGATTGAATACCATAAATAAAATAAGCAGTCAACAGAATGATGGAATAGTAGATTTAATTAAGGGGTATTGGTGCACTTCCAGTGCAGGAAGAAGTATACCAATCATCCAAACCAAGCCAGTGGAATGATAGATAAAGAGCCACAAGTGTTTTTAAGAAAGTCAATAGATCCTTTTGATTTCAAAACATGAGGGATTTTGAGGGTATTGTGGTAAAACCATTGACCGCGAGAGGATGAAAAAACACCCTGAAAGGTATCCTCGCCTTTGTCAAGTTGCAACACTGAAGAAAATGGATACCATACCATCAATATGTCAACAGCGGAATGATGACTGGGCTCGAGTTGTCTTGAACATTATCAATATTAAGTGTGACCTTGTAGCTGCAGATGGTCAGTACCACAAAAACTGCGATGCTGCAGCCTGTCGCTGTCGTTGGTTCAAGCATGCCTGGTAGTGATTCAGGGGCTGCAAGTGGGCGACCGTGCAACGAAAACAAAATGATTCAGAACTGTAGTATTCGATAACATAGTGTACTTTAGTTGGTAAAAAAAGAGATCCAAATGGTACGTTAACCAATTCACACATATTTACGTAACAAGTACACATTTTGAACATTTGTTAAAAAAAAAAGAAAGAAAAAAAAAGGCATTTTATTGTTAGATCGGGGTCTATTATTGTTGCTTATCTGTTTCTCATCAATTCTACGCAAACCACGAGTCAGTGCGATCAACCATTCCGAAGTTATAGCGATTTTTCAGAATTTCCAAGATGGCGGACATTTTTTCCAAATTTAGGCATGTTCCCCAAGGGGGATTTGAGGGGATTTTTCTGAGGTGAGTTGGGAGGTACCGACGAGCATATAACAGAAGAAATCAGCTTTCTAAAAGTTTTTTTCTTCTCCACAACGAAATTTCCTATACTAATAGAGGACACCTTTCAGAGATTGTGCCGGACGGCAGAAAAAATATTTAGCAACAAAAGGAGGCCTGAGGCGCAGATTGAGAAGCTAACATTGTACCCAGTTGGAGCGAGCTTACCACCAGTGCCAATTTTCAAGACGGCAATTGAAGACATCCCAGCGGAAAACTTGGGACCAAAGAAGTTGTTCATAGAGGAATATCGCAGGAGACAGGAGGAAAGAAGGACTAAGGCCAAGCAAATAAAGACGCCCAGGAAGCGTGGAGGACGTCGAGTCAAGCTGCAGAGGCAGTACGACCTCTGTGCTGCATTGGCAAGGTCAGCTGCAAACCAAGACGAAGCAGTTGAATTCAGGGCCAAAGCGACTGAACTAAAAAAGGAAATAAACAAAAGAAAAAGAGAATGTCTAATTAAGAAGCGAAGCGATAGACAATAGTTTCAAGTAGGTTTCAATAGGTTTTAAATTTTAATAAATGAGAAAATAAAGCAATAAATAGGAAATTCTAGATATTTTTTTTTATGACTATTATTCTTTGTTAATAAACGAAATCGATAAGGGGTACTTCGCAATTTGTTCACTTTCTAAGTTGTTTATACTTTGTTCTTTTCAATATGGGGAAAACCCAAAGCAAAACTTCGGATAACAATGGGCAGGTTACGAATAACCTAATCCTAGAGGAATCCGTAAAGATTGAAAATAAAGAAATCTTGATAATGTTGGCAATCCTTGTTGCAATAAAATTAATTCTATTTGTATATCATGTATACACTAGCCATAGGCGGGGATTGAAAAAGAAGTACCTCAACACTCCAGCACAGTTAAACGTGACGACGGTTTAAAGTTAGTGGATGAATTGAGGGAAATAAAATCAGAATTAAACAGAATCTTATCGAATTTCAAGAAGTGTGGCAAAAGGTCCTATACGGACAAAACAAAGCAGGAAAAATTAGAACTCATAAATAAGCTCGCCAACAGGGCAAAACAAGTTGCAACAGTTGTAACTACCTTCCAAACGGAGGTACAACTACGGGCAGCGTATGTAGAAATCATAAAATTAGTAAAAGACTGACTATTGCGTTTACTATACAAACCGAAAATATGGCATTCGATATGAAAATGGCGACATCGCTCGTCCAGAGATACGATGGTAACTGCGATGATACGCAGGTATTCATAGAATCCATCGAGTTACTAAATGAATTAACCGCGAACGATCAAAAAACGACAATGATTAAATTCATAAGAACGAGAATTACCGGCAAGGCAAAGTACGTAATCACAAATAATATGATCACAGTGGCACAGATTTCGGCGAAGATTAAAGAGAAAGAACGATGGGCGATTTGGCCTCCATATCCAACAGCAATAAAAAGCATACCCGCTGAAAGATATATTTATAAGCATCATTTTTTTGTATGGCATCAATCCCCGTAAACGCCGGAGTACTGAAATAACGGCACTTTTAGTTACGTAAAAAAGGGTATTTTTACATCAAAAAAGTATACTATTTCACAGATATATTTTTAAGCATCATTTTTTAGTATGGCATCAAGTCCCGTAAACGCCGAAATACTGAAATAACGGCACTTTTACGTACGTAAAAGAGAGTATTTTTACATCAGGTATTCTTGATATTATTTACTTACGTTTCATTATTGATTTACGGCAGTTCCTTTCCCGTTTTAATTTCGAAAATTATTTTATTGGTTCGATTGAAGTATTTGCGGCTTTTATTCCAAATTACCTTGGAAATAATAAAATATTACCAATTAAAGATTTACCAATGCCGAATAGTATTTTGGTTTAACATAAATTCCATTTTTTTTTCATGTTTCAAAAATGATTTTATTGCATTTCTTGAAGTATTTTCTGTTAATCCAAATTACGCTAGAAATAATAAAGTGTTTTATGATTTACTAATGACGACTAGGGTAAATTAGTTTATTACCGAAGTCGACAAAGAACTTGAGAAGAAGGGTTCTGAAAAATAAAATGCAGGTGTGGAGTCTGTTAGATTTTGAGTAGTAGGGATCTTTTTCTTGGTTGTTTGTTATTAAGCAGTCTTCTGTTATTAACCGTGAATGGAAGATCTTTTCAGTGCAAACAAGTTTTAAGGTAATAGTTTGTTTGTTTTATAAAGTGCCTTGATTTATACTGTGCAGTTTTTCAATACTCTATCTGGAATACTAGTGACCTCTAATTAATAGATAATAATGGATATTTTAAATAGAAGTTGTGTTATGTGTCCGTGCTCTGTACTTAGAGCCAGGAGACATATTTTGACACAAAGTATTTTGCAACAAGAGCTCCAAATAGAGGTAACCATTGCATTTACAATTACTGTCGAAACCTAACTAGACTCCGTATACCGAATTCTATTAAAGTACATTTATTGTGTGAATTCAACTTGTACATCCCTCCAAATGCTAGAGTTTGTAGACCACATTTAGAACAAAATAATTGGGATCAGTTAATCAATCATTACAATATTTCTCACGAATTTAACGCAGCACAGTAATACACTGATGTATGTAATATTCTTAAAGGCGCTAACAGTACAAGATTTAATTTCGATGTGTTAAATGCGTTAAGCGATAACGAATTATTTTTTTGGGTCGGTTTAAATATTGAGCAATTCAACACGATTTTGGAACAAACACCAACACTTATAGAACAAAGTAATCGTCCTCGGACAGTTCTCGGGGTTTATTTATCAAAGTTGAGATCTGGCGAATCCAATGAGCGATTAGATAGTTTATTTAATATGTCTCGTCGAGCTCTGGAGCGTAAATTGGCTATTGCAAGAGAATGTTTAATTGAATTTGTTAATAGACACCTAGGTTTTGACCATATCAATAGAGATACACTTTTAGAAAGGAATTTAACTATACCAAAAAGCATTTTCGGTAATGACAGTAACACAAAAGCAATTGCTATATATGACGGGACTTATATTTATATTGAAAAAAGTTCTCAATTTCTATTTCAAAGGTTGTCTTACAGCTTACACCAATTCGAGAATCTTTTAAAACCTTTTTTAATAGTATGCAGTGAATAGTGATGGGTATATTATTGATGTGTTAGGTCCATATGGAGCTACTACGTCAGATGCAACGATCATGAAAAGCATTGTTAATGATGAAAATAGCGCTTTTCACTGGTTGTTTGCACAAGACGATGTTTTAATTCTCGATAGAGGTTTTAGAGATAGTATAGCTGATATTGAAGCATGCGGTTATGAGGCTCATATACCTCCAATAAAGGATAGAGGCGCCACTCAGTTGACAACTGAGCAAGCAAACAAATCACGTTTAGTAACGATTTGTCGTTGGGTCGTGGAAGCCATGAATAGCAGAATTAAACAGTGTTTCAAATTACTAAAACAGACTTATTTTAATAGAGCCCTTACGCACATGATTACAGATTTTAGAATTGCTGCTAGTCTTATAAATGCTTTTCAACCGGTATTTGTAGACAATGAGCACGCTCAGAATATTGTTAATGCGATTAATGCAAATATTGATAGGCCTAATCTGTTGTTCAATTATTCGTATGTTTTAGTAGATAGAGATAGTAATAGCAGAAATGCTTTAATACAGCATTATTGTACTTTTTTAGCAGGAATTGGCACTTGTGCGCACATAATTTCTCTAATATGGTATTTGGGGATCGGTCGATATGAACCCTGCCAGCCACCGGGCGAATTTTTAGAACACATTATAGTTGACGATTTCTAAGGCCGATGCCTTATATTAACTTTATATTAAATTCACTCCATGAATATTTGGCGCCAAATCTTGCAAAGCTAATTTACGCCACTTCCCTTTAACTTAGAGAACTAAAACTTGGTATATAGATTTATTTTTGAGAACATCGTATTTGTGACTGTCAACATGAAAACCCGACATATAGACTTTAAGTTTTTTTGAGAAAAATACGAAAAACTTTACTTTAGACATCCACTCTATACTGACATATTTTCTTAAATATATTATATTTTTTTTTTTAATGTAAGGCATATTTTAAAAACTCTTTATATATCTATATATAATATATATAGTATACATATACGTATTGTTTTGCATTTTCATTGATTTGTATTACATTTAAAAACTGCTTTTGTAAATATCCCATTGTTCAATCAGACATAGTACATTTATAAAAACCCATTTTACATTATATAAGCTAGACTTAAGGTTAAGTTAAAATAACTTCTATGTTTTATTATTTCTATCATATGTTGGCAACTGGTCTTTGTGATACGGTTGCGTGCTGCACGTTTATCTTCTTAAACTTAAATGTATAAGTAAATGTGTTTTTTTGTATTGTACAATGTAGGGAAAATGAAATTATATATTTTAAGTAACCCTCCCGAAAGGGCCGGTTTCCATGGTTTCCGGATCCAATCAGTACAAGGAGCTTCACTCCGAGTATCCCCCACAACCAAAATTGTAAATGTCTGTTTTAAAGCCGCACCATGGGCGGAATTCATACCAGGTAGGGCTTGTCCAGCATGCATTCACTTGCCTTAGCATATAATGCCCCTGTTGGTATGAATTTAGGGTTGATAGGATAAAATAAATAAGATACAATCGAATAAAAGTAGTTTTTTACATATTGAATTTTATTTTACGGAAAATTTTTTTTTTGGAAATATCCCGTTATTCACAGAGATGACACCTTTCTAAAAAGTCATTTTAGATTAAAAACAACAAATTGGTAAGTATTTCAAAACTGTTGAAGAGGAGGCCAGCTCCCATACAAAAGTGCCCATCGTTCTTTACAGTAAAATTGTCGTCGGATGCTTTACTAGCTCAGTTAAGGTCATGTAAGCAGGGAAGCAGGAAAATTGCAGATTTTGCAACGCAAATAGAGGACGTATCGAGGCAGTTAACGAGAGCATTTATCACGGAAGATGTTGCGGCAGGGGAAGCCGCTGAGAAACTAGCGGAGAAATTCTCGGTCCAGGCGTTCACCGAAAATCTGACAAACCCTGAAACGGCCATAATATTAAAAGCTGCTAGTCTAACTACATTAGCTCACACAGCAGCAAAAGCAATAATGGTAGATAAACCACACTCCAATGTGCTGCACTTCAGCTCAAGGCCAAATAATTCGTATGGGGGTCAGAGTAGAAGATATAGTAATTTCAACACAACTGGTAATAATCATGGCAGAAGCATTTGGCAGCCCAGGTATCAGCGCCAAAACCCAGGTAGATATCAAACACCACCTCAGCAAGGGAGGAATGGTGGCAGAATGACGCAAGGAAATAATTTTGCTGGAGGACGGTTTGACCAAAGAAATAATAGTAACCAGGGTAATAATGCTCGAAATATGTACCGAAATGGAGCGGCAAGAACACAAAGAATTAAGCCGGAGGTACACGATACGGAAAACGTCGTATTTATAAGCAATACGCCGTATTTCATATCGTGTGACTCGACGATAAGCAATATGGTGTATCGCTTATAAATATCCCAAAAATTTCGGAATATTTTCGGCACATCCAAGCAATTTGCGGGGTACAAATTTCCCGAGTCACACCATACAATACTTTATGAACACAGTTTTGAGATTACTGCTCTTACGGGCGGCACGGCGTCGCGGTAATCTGTGAATTGCAAAATACAGGTTGCAAACTCATTTTTGCTTATCGTGTGACTCGATGTGTCAAAAGTGACATCCACAAAGATATTTCCTCATAAATATGACGTTTTCCGTATCGTGTACCTCCGGCTTTAATCATTTCGAGACAGGGGAAGTTCCCAACCCCCAACTAAATACGGAAGAGCACCGGTTGGGGGAGAACCAGTAAGCTCAACAGTTCGTACGGTAAACTTAGCGTATTGCAATTTTGTGAAAGCGTTCACAAATATGTGCAACACACAGGAGCGGATATTTCCATATTTCGACGAGAGAAGATAAGTGAAGATCAAATGTATCGGCCGGGAAAGAGATGTACAATACAAGGGGTAACAGAAGCAAAAAAGATATCGAACGGAACAACAACAACTGAATTAATTTTTAATAATCATTTCATAGCAAAACAGGAATTTCAAATAGTCGGTAATGACTTCTCTATAGAGGCAGATGCGATTTTGGGATTGGATTTCCTAACCAAATACAAAGCTAATATCGATTACGATACTTGGACTTTAACTCTCAATTTTAATAATGATTCGGTAGAAATACCAATTTTAAGCGGACCTCACGCTAACTCTATTGTCCTACCACCAAGATGCGAAACTGTTCGGGAAATTAAGCTTAAAAACGCTAATGACATTGATGATGTCGTTGTTTTAAGCAAAGATATTAAGAATTATAGGAAAGCCTATAACCCGCCAAATATTTTAAATCAATTCTTTATGCAGAGTGTTGTGATCGACTTTGCAAGAGTAAACAAACAAGCAATTAATTGCCAAACAAAAGTAAACATGATCCGCAAAGCGCGAACAATGGGTAACGACCTACCTCAAGAATAATAAACAAACATTGTACATAACTGTACAAGGTCAAACCCACGGAATTAAGTATATGCTGGAGCCGGCGGTGATAAGCGCTAACTTTGAAAAAAGTAAACAATACGGTAACGCGTCACGTTACCGCAAACAAAAAAGAAAACAAGAAGCGCAAGCCGTTAACAACTAACTTTACAAAGAACGCTAAAGAAGCAAAAAGATGGGAGTCAGCATAAATGAGCATATTGAACTCAGGCTACTCCCATCTAAATAAAAAACAATAAGTAAAGTAAATCAGCACTATCACCAAATTCCGATCGTAATTGCATCGATCAAAGGTAATTGTCTTTTTGTTTGCAATTGGGCAAAATCGGCACATAATTATTTGTCAAAAGTGGCGGTCACTTTGCAACGGTGAAATGCAACACGTGAGAGGTGTTTCCCAAAAGTTAGTGTCGAATTAGCAATTAATCAATAAAATTAATTGGAGTAGGGATAAGTTTTTACCAAATCGAATGTATAAAAATAATATGTAATTAGTATTAAGAGGCTCAGTTTTTATTAAATCCCTTAAGCAGAAGTCACGCCGGTTCTTAATCAGAAATACCTTTACCAAGTTTTCAGGTTCAACATAACATTTATCCAGGTAAACATAAACCTTTTAATCCACTATACAACGGCTCGCAGCTTCGGCCGCGGCCTCCTTTCCCCACAAACCCCCGGCTAGCAGCCTACGGTGCCTGCGGCCTCTTTCTAAAACTTTCCCCCGGCTTGCGGCCATGCTCGCAGCCAGCTTAGCCCGACCCCAGGATTTTTGTTAGGAAAGCCTGGGGGCCTATTCTCGAAATCACTCGTAACTTTACGAATACGTAAACTCACCATTTACGAATGGTTTTGATGTATGGTGTATTCTCGAGATTCGTATACGTAAACATTCGAATGAAAATCATTCGAAAAGATACGAATGGGTATTTGCATTCGTAAGTGTCATTTGACGTTAACAAAAATTTTCGCGGGGTAATTTTTGTGAGTGAATTTTGTGATTTTGTGAAGAATTTAAAAGAAATTTAATTAATTTGTCAAAAATGGTATTATAATTAAGAAAAAAAAAGGTGCGAATATGTCGGCTGCGCAAAAGTTTTAATAAATTTTTTAGACGTGCATTCAAATTTAAAAATTGGCAAATTTGATGCGTCCAAGAATTATCGGCGTAATACGCCAAGCTTCACTTGAGACGGCAAACAAAATTACTGAAGCATCAGAAACTAAATTAACTTTGAAAAAAAGTTATTGTGAAAAAATCTGAGCTCCTTGAAGAAAAATTAAAAGCGCTTCTGAGAATTGCAGCAACAGAGGAGAGAAAAGCCAGTGCACTTGAAACAGCCGCTACTGCTTTAACGAATTTGAGCACCAAATTCTGCGATTGAGATATTTACAGTGTAAATATATATATCTAAGATTAGAAAAAACGATAGATTATAAGATTTTATATTTACTATAATAAAAATTATAAAAATATGTACATTTGTCTTTAAAATTAAAAATCCATGCACACAAAAAACACAAGAATAAAATTCATTTTAATAGAAGTGGGGTTTCTTCACTATTGACGCACAAATTCTTCTTCCTTCAGCAAGCAAAGGGTTTAAGTTAGTAGAAGGTATACTTTCTTCAGTTCTATCAGCTTCAAAAAGGCCATAAAATTTCTCGCGTTCTTTTTCTATTATTTACAATTCACGATAAACAGCTCAAAGTATAAACGAAAAATTTTTTGAGATTTTATAAAAACCAGTTTTGACGTTTAACAATTTCACCACGCTCGCAATTCTATTCGAATGGTGAAAAAATATTCGAGTGATTTCGAGAATACGTCTGACATAAACCATTCGAAAGAAAGTACTCGAAAAGTTACGTATGCGTAAAGTTACGAGTGATTTCGAGAATAGGCCCCCTGGCCCCCAATCCAGAAAATCCGCGAACCCAGCGGTCCATTGATGGTGAATTGTAGGAGCAGACCCAGTCTCCACCATCAATGGTAGTCAACGTCGCCCCCGCCTTAGGAAAACGTAATTAAACCCGCTCGCACTGCCTAACCTGGAATCAAAGTGTTGTTTTGAATCCAATCAATAAATGTAAAAGTTAGTGAATTAGATTTCTTGTTTGTTCAGTTTTTAAATAAAGTTTAAATAGTTGAAAGTGTTTGTTTGTTTTTTTTTTATACAAACTCCACAGTTCACTCGTAATTGGCGCAGTCGGTAGGATGCGCAGCGCGAACAATTAAAAGTATTCGGAATAAAGAAGTGTTTACGCCTTAAGAAATTCTGCACCGTGCAGCAAAGGCAAAAGTGAACGCATAAGTCCACGAAAAGGACCAATAAACCGAAACGAAAATTCGTGTGTGTTTTAACACTTCACTGCGCATTAGAACAAACAAAGAAATCTATCTAATTAAACAAACTGTTTCTTCGCGAGCGTTAAGGGTGCATGTTGGTGTGTGGCGGACCAGACAACAAAAATAATTTCACGCGCAGAAAATCTGGCAATTTCGTACACACCAAACAACGGGAATCAAATGCACCGAACACATGGCCCGGCAACAAAGGGACAAGTTCAAACTTGTTCCCCCTCGAAGGAAAGCAAAACGGATCTGCGCAAATGTCATCAACCTTTTCCGTAGCAGTCCATCCGAAAATCTCGACGCGAGCGGACGTGAAATCAAAAATCGAAGTTTTCAGTACACCGGTACTTAACATATTATCGGGCGATAAACTGTTTGTACATATTAAATATTTTCTTATTAGCTATTTTGTGTGTTTGTAATTAATCTTAACCAGGGTAGCTAAAGGTGTTCCTTAAAAACCTCAAAAAGCAAACGACAACACGACAACAGTGGCTAGATTAGAGGGCAGCACACGAGCCAACGACGAAGAAGGAAAAACTAAACCTAACGCGACTTAAGACGACGACTGGAAGTCAACCCCCCAACCCCCAACCTTACAGAAGGAAGATCAACAGATCAACAGATCAACTGATCAACAAATCACCACCTTTCAACTTTAGAGAAGGAAGACAAGTTCCAAATTCCAAAAGGAGCAACCAGGTTTTTAAAAAACAAAAGATAATTTTTTTTTCACATTCGTTTTTCTTCCCAGCCCCCCCCCCCCCCCCCAGCCTCCAATAAAAGAAAAAGATATTTTTGTTGTTTTTTAAATAACAAAATAAAATATTCTTGAATAATTAATCAAACTAAATGAATAAACAATAATTAAGTCAAGTTCTCACTTCAATACAAAAAGCATTTTCAAATAGTTAATTAATCAGTGAACAAACAAATAAATAAATAAATAATAACTAATTGTATGTAAGTAAACAAATCGACGCCTTATGAAAGACCTATTAGCAGGATTAAAAGTGCTAACAGAACGTTCGCAAGCAAGTAGTAATTTAATTGGTGAAATAAGAATGGAGCAACCAGGCCCAGCTGTCAATAATGTTTTAGTTCTAACAATCGATCCTCTTAAATATCTGGAAAGGTTGCCAGAGTTCTCCGGAGATTCGAGAGGATTACAAAATTTCATTGACCTAATAGATAGGATACACCCTTTGTTAGCTAGGTACAATGAAATGTCGCAAACAATTTTATCAGATATACCTAATAAAATCAAAACTTCGCGGAAATGCTAGAGACACTATCGAAATTAATAAACATGTGGCGACATGGGAAGAGATAAAAAACCTTCTGAATAATAACTTTGGAGATAGATTGAGTACGGAAGAATTAGTCGATATTTTGAGGGGAACGACGTTCAAATCCAATAGTAAGGATTTCTAAAACGAAATTAAAACGACACTTAGGAGGCTCAATAATAAAACAAGAATAAACTTAGGGGACAATAATGAACAATTAGAAACCACTATTTTTGCTAATATTAACTCAGCTTGCAAATCTTCAAAAATAAACTACCGGAACCCATGAGGTCGATCCTTTACTGTAGAAACCCAACCTATTAGAAGAGGCCATGAACATATTACACGAAGCAGGCTACGCATTTCACAACCCCTCTAGACCTCACGATAGGGAAACACGAAATTTAAATTCATTTAGAGGATCTTCAGGTAGGAATCCTCCAAACAATTGGCAACAAGAACGGGGTGGCTGTAATAACGATAACCGTGGGGTAAGGCAACAGAATCGTAATAATAACAATACTACCCCGGGAAGAAATAGTAATTATTATTATATAATAGAGAAAATCAGAACGCACACTCTGGTGACTACTTCCGAAACAATCAGAACCCCAGTCAAAGGAATTTTAGTAACTCAGACCAAAATAACAATCAAAGAAACTTTGGTAACTCATACCAAAACCCCAATCAAAGAAATTTTAATAACCCATACCGTCCACAATCTAGTAACCAATGGGGGCAAAGAAATAATGTAATACCTCAACCCAACCCGTTCCAACAAAGGAACAACAATGTTCTCCCAAATCCTCAGCTTGGCGAACCAGAGCCGATGGATATTAATAATACCACTATCGATGTGGGAAATTTTCGGGCAACCAGCCCAACCAACTCCCCTACATAAAAATCAATAGGTGCAAATTCCTCATAGATATAGGGGCATCTAATTCTATAGTCAACCCAGGAGTATCCAAAGACCAATTCAAAACTAAACTACGGGAGCCAATTATAGCTCTTCGAGCCCTATATAAACTGTCAACCGTCACCGAAAAAATCACCGTTAACTGTTTCAAGGAATTTGGGAATTCGAACGATAAGTTAGAATTCCTGATACATAAATTTCACAACACTTTGAAAGTTTAATTGGTAATGATATTTTGATAATATACAATGCGTTAATTAATTATAAAGAGAAAATCATAAATATAAACGGAATTAATATTGAATTGCATTTTGAGACCGAAAAAGGGAATACAATATACCAAATTGACCCAGGGGAACATTATTACCACATACTCGTGTCACAAAGATCAGGAATTACTTTAGTTGAGGGTACCAAAATAAACGAGAACACCATAGTTCATGAGGGAGTATGCGAAGTAAACAATTATAAGGCCTTGCCAAAAATATCTAATGAAACCAAGGAACCCATTATCCTAAACTTCAATAAACCTTTTAATTCTGTAGAAATTCAAGAAATACTCGATTTTAATCATTTTCAACCAGAGGCAGAAATTTCAAAAGATAATAACAAAGAAACCGTACTAGAGCAAATTCGGAAAGATCATTTAAATCATGAGGAAAGGATGGAACTATATAAAGTAGTAGAACAGTATTGGGACATATTCAACAGTAACAAATTATTGAGTTTCACTAATCGAATAAAACATAAAATCAATACAGTAGACAATTCTCCCGTTAAAAGTAAAATATATAGATATCCATACGTCCACAAGGTAGAAATCCAAAAACAAATAAAAGACATGTTTGAGAGGGGAGTCATTAGGCCAAGTTGTAGTCCATATAGCAGCCCAGTCTGGGTTGTCCCGAAAAAGTTATACGCTTCAGGAAAAACCAAGTGGAGGCTCGTAATCGACTATCGCCGATTAAATGAGAAAACCATAGATGACCGATACCCTATCCCGAATATAGAGGATATTTTGGATAAATTGGGTAAATGCAACTATTTTTCTACCATTGATCTAAGAAGCGGGTTTCATCAAATAGAGATGGAAGAACAGGACATCGAAAAAACCGCGTTTTCAGTGGACAATGGCCACTATGAATTTTGCAGGATGCCTTTCAGGCTCAAAAATGCTCCGAGTACTTTCCAACGCCTTATGGATAACATCCTCAGGAAACTTATTGGAAAGTACTGCCTTGTATACATGGATGATATTATAATCATCTCAAACGGACTGGAAGAATATACAAAGCACATCAAACACGTATTCGGAAAACTGCAACGCGCCCATTTGAAAGTGCAATTAGATAAATGCGAATTTTTGAGGAAAGAAGTAGAATTTGTAGGACACGTGGTAAATGAACAAGGGATAGTACCCAACCCAAAGAAAATCGAGGTAATAGCCAAGTACGATATACCTAAAACACCAAAAGAAATAAAGTCTTTCCTCGGTATAGCTGGTTACTATAGGAAATGTATCCAAGACTTCGCGAAGATCGCCAGACCCATGATCACTCGTAATTATTAAGCCGGGAGTATTTGTAGCAGGTACAATTACATCGAGAAAAAACCCAATAGTTAGAATCTTAAACACAAATTCCAATGTAGTAACAATAGAAGAAGATACTCGTACAATAGAAACACAACCATTGTCTGATTACACGATCCACACAACAGCCTGAAACAATTCTAAAATTCTTTTGTCAGAACTCAAGTTTGATAAGGTTCCACCAAACGTTCTAAGCTTCTTAGCCTAGCTGAAGTGTATAGCGGGCCTAAATGATAGGGAAGAGCAAATCACGATAGAAGTAATAATTTAGTGCACCATAATAAAATAATAAGTCCAAATGTGGCGCTTGGCCGTTTAGTAACTCAAGGACCTATTCGCACAAAATTAACACCTAGTGAATTCCTTTCTGTTCATAAGCCCGTAGTAGTGTCTACGTCTCTCTTATGCTTTTAACTTACGCTTTACGTTATGTCTTTACATTAGTCAAAATGTGTGGCTTGGCCGTTTTGTTACTCAAAGACCTATTGGCACAAAATTAAATCCTACTTAGTGAATTACTTACGGCCAAGCCCCACATTCGGACTAAGGTGTAGGGTTTGTCGAGAACTTAAGACTATGATTCATGCAAAACGCTATACGCTATGATGAAAGTTAGAGAGTGTAATGTTAGGGCGTGTATAGTTAGAAGCTTGGCTCTCCATAAGATCTGATAAATTTTTTACAGTGCAAGCAATATGTGTCTTGGCGTTACTTTACATGAAAATGTTTTTGGTGGGATATCATTTCTTTTTGTAAGTTACCAACTTGTCGTAGTTTTTATTCTTATTCTTATTTTTTTCCTACTACTGTGTAAATGTATGTAAATAATAGTATTTGTTTTAAATATTTTCGACTGAATGTACATACAGGTCCGCTAAATTTAAGAAAACTGTACGTACCTAACCCTAAACTACGCTTTAAACTCGTCGTCAAGCAATTAAAATTAGACAGATTATTATTATTTTTTCTTCGTAATAACGTTTAAATCACCGAAATATAAGCGCACTAGAGATGGAGGCAGTAACGGGAGCGATGACAAAGCAAAAATAGTGGTCACTTTTGTCAGGAAATGTGCACGAGATGAATTACTAACTGCATATAAATCCACTTTGAGAAGAGATGGGACTGGGCCGGGCATTCCAGCTAACCGTGTCAGCAAAACCCTGGGTACCGGAAGAATTTACTTAAGCGAGCACTTAACACCTCAGGCAACGAAACTTTTATTGGAAACAAAGCGCGTTTTAAGAGAGAGGAATTTTAAGTTTATTTGGGCAAGTAATGGTAGAGTTTACGCTAAAAAGACTGAAAAGCAAAAACCCGTAATGATAAAATGCGCTGAAGACCTTAATTGTGTTGCGGAAATTATTACTAGGTAATTTTGAATATAATACTCGTCCAGCGTTTAGTAGTTAATTGATCTTTTATTTTTTTGTGAATGAATGATTTATTTGAAGATTTCGCCAGTGATGGCCCTGTTGATACAATTTTACTGGCTAATGAAGTGGATTGTAAGACTTTTATTATTGATAAAGACATCTCTCTTAGTATTTTTCATTTAAACATTAGAAGTATAGATAAATAATAATAAATAAATATTAATATTGTTAAATAGCATAGATGTTGATTTTGATATAATAATTCTGACAGAGACATGGACTGAAAACTATTCTTGCTTCAGTATTGACAATTATAGAACAATCGGAAAGCCAAATTCTTTTAATAAATGTGATGGATTAGTCGCATATGTTAAAAATGATCTTGGCTTAATAGAAATAAATTGTGGGCTTGCTGAAGCTAATACTTTGACCTTTAGGGTGGAATTGGGCAACGGGATGCGTTTCCTGATAACAGCAATATATAGATCGCCTAGCTTTAATCCTTGCAATTTTTTGATATCGCTTGATAACTACCTTGAGGCCTTTAAGAGCGAAACCGAGCATATACTTGTGGGTGATATTAATATAAATATACTAGCAAGGAAAGAGTCACCTATAACTAGTGAATATATGGAAATTCTGTCTACCTATGGATTTAATCAATATCTACATATATGGTAATACGCGTAAGGGCTCTTGTTTAGACCATATTTTTTGCAAGTGCACTCCTGCGGCGGTTACTTTCTCTCCAGCCATCTTAGAAAATTATATCACGGATCATTTTGCTACTACTGCCAAATTTACCTTCCAATCCGATAGCTCGAGGCAAATGATTCGAAATGAAACTATAAGATATAGGCAAACAATAAATTACAACAGTTTGCTTTACGATTTGAGCCAGGAATCATGGGAGGAGGTATATGGATGTGGGATAATTGATGAGTCTCTGAATGCGTTTTATAGCACGCTGGGAAAACACATATCGAGGCATACTACAATTAAAGAAGTAAAATTCAAGGCAAGAATAAAACCCATTAAAGAATGGATATCTATAGGGATTGTGACATCAATTAGAAGCAGAGACAGACTTGCAAAGAGGGCTAGAAAGGAGCCTTTCAACAATGAACTACAGGAAAAGTATAAAGCATACAGAAATAAGCTCACAGTTATCATTAGAGCAGCTAAAGATAGGTTCTATGCTCAGGAATTTTTGAAAGTGTCGGATAACCCTAGGAAGGTATGGGAAATGATTAATAACCTAGCAGGCAGAAATAAACGAGGACATGTAATTCAAAAATTGCAGACGAGGGAAGGAGTGATTCACACAGATCCAGACCAGATAGGTGATCATTTCAACTCTTACTTTGCTAGCATAGGAGAAGAGATATCGAATGCTTTAGGGTCGAATGACCTTGGTCTTGGTGTTGGAGACTTTCCAGTCGGTAATGAGACACCAAGAACCTTTTCTAATTTGCCAATAGATGAATCTGAAATTCTCCTTCACATCAGAAATTTAAAATCTAATACTGCAGCGGGGGTAGATGGTTATTCAGCCAGCACAATTAAAAAAATATCGGTGTACATTACAAGTCCGCTATGCCATATATTTAATATGTCGATTTCGCAGGGTATCTTTCCGGAAAAATTGAAATATGCCACTATTGTTCCTATATTTAAGTCAGGTAATGAATCGGATCCGAGCAACTACAGACCTATTTCCCTTATCTCAAACTTTGCCAAACTATTGGAGAAATGTATTAAAAGCCGTTTGGTTTCTTACCTTGATGAAAATCACATATTGGCTAATAACCAGTATGGCTTTAAAGCTAATTCTTGTACAACTGACGCAATGTTTGACTTAACTAGATATGTGAGTCTAGCAGCAGATAAAGATGAGAGAGTTGTGGGTATATTTCTAGACTTGAAAAAGGCTTTCGACACAATCAGCCATAAAATTCTTCTAAAAAATTAGCAGAAATAGGTGTTGGTAGTGTTGAGCTGTCATTATTTACTTCCTATCTGAGTAACAGATCCCAGAGAGTTAGGATAGGGCAAAAAATGAGTCAGCCGTTATATTTGAATCATGGCGTCCCTCAAGGTACAGTTCTTGGGCCAATCCTCTTCTTGATCTACATAAACAATTTGTGCAAATTAGAGTTACGTATTGATGGTCATGTAGTATCATTTGCAGACGATACTGTTGTTTTGTTTAAGGCCCAAAGTTGGGAGCAATCGGTAGCTCTAGCTAATAGTGGGTTGGATGTAATTGCCCACTGGCTTCAAGATAACAGATTGGCTTTGAATCTCAACAAAACTAAAGCACTATTCTTTGGGGTAAAGGACTATTCACTCATGAATCTTAGAGTGAAAATTCAAGATCAAGTCTTAGAGCGGGAACATGAAATTAAGTACTTGGGAATTACCATTGACAACCTCTTTAAATGGGATAGACATATTAGTAGTGTTTGTACAAAATTGAGAAGAAGCATATATGCATTTAAAATTTTGCGAGATATGATTGGCAGTGATTTGGTGAGGACTGTATACTTTGCCTTAGTACAGTCTATACTACAATACGGTGTGATTATTTGGGGGTCTGCTTATGGAACGGTGCTTGAGCCCCTGGTCAAACTGCAGGCGAGAATAGTTAAAATATGTCTAAAGAAGTCTAAGTATTTTTCCACAGCGCTTGCTTACAATAAATTTAAAGTTATGAACTTACGACAGTTGTATGCACTTAATATCCTGAAATTTATGTTCATCAACCTTTCTCGATTTGAGGTGCATGCAATAAACTATGCAACAAGGCGGCAGGCGACTTTGCCCTTAGCTACTGTTAGGTGCAGGAAGTGTTCCACCCTAAGGCATGCAAGTGTTGTGGGACCTAGGGCTTATAACTCTTTGCCGTCTTACGTTCGGGATTGCCTTAACAGAAGTAATTATAAAAAAGTACTAAGAGATTATGTCTGTCAGTACGTTGAGAGCGGATTAAATCTGGGTTTCCCCTATAGTTCCTAGTTTCTAATTTTTGTTTTTTGTTTTTTTTTTTTTTTTTTTGTCTTTTTGTTTTTTTGGTCTTTGCGTAGTCTGAAGTGCTCTTTTACTCATTTAGATTATTTTGATTTACTTTCTTTTTCTTCTTTTCTTTTTGCTATCTTTTATTTGTATTTTCTTTTTCTTTTTTTTTGCTTTTCTTTTTTCTTATTAATAGGCAATAATTGTGCACTTATCCTGTATAATATATTGTATTTCTTATTTCTATTTTTGTTCTTTTTCCGTACCTATATTGTCATGATTTTTGCTTTGGTGTTTTGGTTTTCCTTTAGTTTTAATTAGTTTTAATTAGCTATATTTTTGTTTTAATTAATTTTGTT
Source organism: Leptogaster cylindrica (assembly GCA_963082835.1). Taxonomy (NCBI): domain Eukaryota; kingdom Metazoa; phylum Arthropoda; class Insecta; order Diptera; family Asilidae; genus Leptogaster; species Leptogaster cylindrica. The sequence continues at coordinate 21,422,788 of OY720107.1, forward strand.
TTATCTTTTTTTTTGTTTTTTGAATTTTTTTAAATTGTTTTGGATATATATTTTTCTTTCTTTTAGTAGTAGTTCGTTAAACATTTCACACACAAGCTCAGCTTCTGTGAAATGTTAGGCTTTCAATTCATTTTATATCTTGTATCTTTTTATATCTTATTTCTAAAAAATTGCACTTATCAAGAGAACCATCAATGACGTCTGCCCGCGTTCGGGTAGCGCACTCGGAGTCAGTGGCGTGCCGTTCTACGCGCAGAAGGCGCAGAGCACACCCTGCAAATATTTTCATCAAATCAGTCATCTCATGAAATGAAGGAAGTCATTCATGCCAGCCACATATATGACGCAATGAAAGCACAAACAGCACAGCAATCAGCATGTTGTGCTGTCATAGAAATGTGCTTGTGCTTTCAAACTCTGTAATGAATCTACATCTCACTTATTGGCATTCTAGTATTTCCTATCTGCCTCCTCGATCTCACTCGCCCTGACATTACACATGCTCACATATACTTCGGCTTCATGATATTGAGCTTTCTTTCAAGCGCAGAAAGATAACTGCGCCTTCAGTTCAACAGTTCTCTCATATATGACTCCCCCTTCACTGCTATAGGCAGAATGCGATTTTTCATATTACACTGGAGCGCAGAGAAAGTTCTGCGCTCAATGGGGATTTGCGGCAAACAGAAGAGAATACGATTTCTCAATTCATAATAAGCGCAGAGAAAATGACTGCGCCTGGCCGCTGTTTAGTGTGGAGAGAGTGGACTGGCACTGGAGTAAACTGGAAGAATTGGTGCAGAAATTCTACTGCGCCTGAAAGAGAATAAAACCTACATGAACCAAGAAGAAAAGTGAAGTGAAGGAATTCTTAAGTATTGAGAAGAGCACAGATAATCTCTGTCAGGCCGAGGTTTTCTGCTGAGGAGAATCAAACGAATTTTATTCTGTTGAATATATTTGACTGCGACGGTTGCGACTCTGCTTTGTGCTTACTGAATTCCTTCCTTTATAATTTTCAAACACAAGTTTATTGTATTTCTGTGTCTTTATTTTATTCATATTTTAATTATTATGAATACAAATTGTGCTTGCACTTTGTGTGCTTTGTTAAATCAGCCTTTTTCAAGGCTCACTCTTGAAAATAAAAATAAGTTTATTAAGGAATCTCGTTGTATTCCCAATATCAACATAATTCAAAAGAGCACTGTAAAAGGAAAAGTATACGAGCGTCACTTCAATTCCGAAAATTATAATAAATTTTCCTGGTTAAGTGGCTGTGAGACTCGTAAGAAGTTGTTTTGTTGGCCATGTCTGTTTTTTACTAATTTGGATAAAGAAAAAACTGTATGGACTACAACTGGATATGACGATTTGTCTCATTTTAATGTTGCAGCATCAAAACATGAAAAATCTCATACTCATATCCGAGCAGTAGTAACTATGAAAACTTTTGGAAAAACCCGTATTGACCTGCAAATAGATCAGCAAAAGCGTATCTGTCTTTTGCAGTATAATGAAAAAGTAACAAGAAATCGTAATATTATGAGAAGATTTATTGATGCCGTTTGTTTTTTGGGCACACAAGAAATTGCTTTTCGCGGACATGATGAATCTTCTACTTCCGATAATAGAGGAAATTACGTAGAATTATTGCAACTAATTGGGAAGTATGATGAAACTCTCTCAAATCATTTAAATAATTCCACTGTATTTTCTGGTCTTTCCAATCGAATTCAAAATGACTTAATATCGACTATTAATAACGTCATCTTGAACAAAATTAGAAAAGAAGTTTCTGATTGTAATTTTGTGGCTATAATGATTGATGAAACCACAGATATTTCTCATAAGTCCCAACTATCTGTTGTATTTAGGTATGTTAATGATAACCAACCCCTTGAGAGATTTATTGGATTTTTTGATGTAAGTTCTGATAGAACAGCTATAGCCTTGTCCAAATTTGTATTAGACACCATTGAAGATTGGGACTGTGGACGTAAACTAGTAGCTCAAACTTACGATGGAGCAGCGGTTATGTCTGGATCAATTGGTGGGGCGCAAAAACTTGTGAGAAATGTATATCAAAGAGCCTTGTATATTCATTGCTATGCTCATGCATTAAATTTAGTATTATCAAAATCAGTGTCCATTATTAAAGAATGTCGTATATTTTTCGCTAGTTTAACTGGTCTATCTTCTTTCTTTGCGAACTCGACCAAAAGAAATAATGCTCTCGATAAAATTGTTCAAAAAAAATTTCCACAAGCAGCTCCCACTAGATGGGTTTATTCTTCAAGGCTTGTCGACACTGTTCAACAAAACTTAGAACCGTTATGTGTGTTGTTTGAAGAAATTCTTGAAAATCCTAAGGATTGGGATGCAGAAACGATAAGCCTATCGTCTGGGCATTTAAATTTTTTGAACACTTTTAATTCGGTATTTTTATTAAACACTTTCACGAGCATTTTTTGTCATACCGACTTCTTGTACAGTATTGTGCAAAGAAAAAACGTAGATATCAATTTTTGCACAAAGCAAATCGAAAGCACTAAAATAAAAATTCATTCACTGCGTTCCAATTTCTCCGAAACGTATTCCAAAACTGTTGGTTTGGTTGGCGAACCCAAGAAGACTCGAAGACAACGAGATGATACTGAAATTTATTATAGACGGATATATTTCGAAATAATTGACACGATATCCACACAAATTGACGAAAGATTTGGAAATATTTCTCAATTTAAATTTCTCGAGCTTCTAAATTCGGGTCATTCCATGTCAATTCAACACACCCATTTTACCTCACTATCTCCGAATTCAACGAAATTTGGCACATAGGTAGTTTCCATGTAGGCTAAGAAAAATGTCAAATTTCATTATATTATATACACCCGTTTGGAAATTATGGGCATTTAAAATTTTCAAAAATTGCTGAAAATCTTACGTCTGCAAATTTTCAAATACTTATAGCTCCTCTCCAAATCAAGTTACAACCTTGATATAGGTATCATTTTGCAGCTAATTAAATTACCTTTTTAATGACATATAACTTGGTATAGATTGTTATGACAAAATTTTTTTTCATTTCCAAAAAAAAAATTAAATTTCAAATTTTGAAAAATGCGCATTTTCAATTTTCCCGAAAAAAATTCAGTAAATTGCCCAGGGTATTGGCCAGCAATATACAAATTTTGAAAGTGGGACCTTAATGGGTTCATGGTCAAAAAAATCAAAAATAAAGTTAACTTAAGACAAAATTTCAATTTTTTTTAATATATTACGCACAAAATAAGCAAAATGTTGCACAGCAGTCTTAAACTAACAATAACAATAAATAAAAAAAATTATAAACAGGCCTTATATTAAATTAACTATGTATTTTTGAAAAACGTATTGCAAGCTGAGTGTTGATGTCTTTCAAAACAAATGGTGAGTACATCAGCTGGTAATATTGGATCCAACAAACCTTATCTTTATCATATTAGCTCAGTATATAGGGGGCTTTCAGCTTACATTAATTCCGACAAAAGATTTTTTATTCTAGGATCCTTTGGTATCGTGTGAGTATGCTAAATCTAAGTTTGCGATCTCGAAAGTGGGGGGGTGGTGGCAAGTTTTGGTGGCCGAAAAACTTCGAAATTTTCAGACTTTTTCTAGTTTTTCCCTTATATCTTGAAAACGGTCCATATTTTCTAGATAACCGTTCCATAGAAAATTAGAGAGGACAAGATTTCGCGTCGATTAAAAAAAAATCCAAAATTGGTCCAGCAGCTCGATTTTTATGGGGATCCAAAAAACAGCAAATTTTTCCAAGTTTGCCAAAAACTGCGATTTACCCATTTTCAATGTGCCTTAACTTTCCAATATCAGATGTTATCAAAATCTCCTTTCCTAATAGTTGCAGAGCATAAACCTGTGAGTTCAAAAAACACCAATTTTTCCAAATTGGGCCAATTCTGAATTAGTTTGCGACTCATAAAGCAAAATTGGGAAAAACTTTAATTTAAAACTGTTTCACTGTTTCTCGGAAACCGCTATACGTTTTCCTTTCCAACAAAAGTTCAATTACCAACTTTTTTGAATCTTTTATCTTTGGATAGAATTCACCAAGAGTTTTTGATGAATTTAATAAAAACCAAATGAAAAACGAAAATATCAAATAAACCAAAAAGAAACTTTATTTTTACATAAACAGAAAACTTTAATTAGGTACACGAACCCACTGACGAATGCTCAGTTTCACCAATCATGAACCACTCCTTAAGTCTTTAACCATGATCCTGCTGCTTTCAAGGATAACGGACCTTGTTTTTTCATGTCCTAAGGCGAGAGAAAAAGATTCCCAAATTCCACGAAAAAAGGGAAAAAAACGAGATGATTCGCGTCCAGGCATGACGATTCATGCAAGGACGATCATTTCCTTCAAAAAAACCGAGGTCGATGACGATTTAGTTATTTACGATCCCAGTTCCGTTTGAAGGTACTGGGTTGCCCCGATATGATTGGCACAGGCCAACAATTAAAGATCCCAAGAACCATTTAGAGGCACTGGGTTCCCCGACATGTGTCGTACAGGCCCACAATTACTTATGGTACAAACCCAACAATCTTTAAAAATGGCAGATTTCCATACAAACTTTCATCCCCTACTTCACCCCTTAGAGGTTGAATTTCAAAAAACCCTGATACACATGTTTCTTGATTTCTAACCAAAAGGCCAAATATCAATTTTTATGAATTTTTCCTGCAAAAATGGCGAATTTCCTTACAAACTTTCATTCTTTACTTTATCCCCTTAGGGGTGGAGTTTAAAAAAAACCAGTTCTTAGTGAGCACCTATAAGATAAGTTGTAGAAGTATACAAAATTTCGTGGAAATCGGTTCAGCGGTTAGCGCAAAACAGTGATCAGTTAGTCAGTGGGTTTTGGATTTTATATATAGTGCTCTCGGAAATTCGCCAAATAGAAAAGTATGCGTTCGGCGACTCCCTAAGGAACTCTATCTTCCAGAATGTGTGAATCCCCAGATGCATAGCGGTGGAGGAAAAGTAACGGTCTGGGGTGGAGTTTCTTGGTATGGGTTCACTAACTTACACTTGTGCACGCGGACCGTTGATAGGAATTATTATTATGTAGAGATCTTGAATGAGAACCTACTTTCATTCATGGAAGATGAGATGCGTTTACGAGGATCTTTGCTGCAGCAGGATAATGCCACGCCACATACCGCCACGTCCACCCAGCGCTGGCTTATTGATAACAACATCAATTGCCTGGATTCGCCTCCTCAAAGTCCAGACCTCAACATTATTGAGAATGTGTGGAAAGTGCTGAAAGACAGAGTGGCAAAGAAGACCTAAATCCCTTGTCGAAATGAAAGGCTTTTTAATTGCTGAATGGAGAGGCTTATCGAATGATTTCGCTAAGAATTTGATAGGGTGTTTACCACGTTGAATGATCGACGTTGTTAAGGCCAAAGCTGGCATCACATTAAAGGTTGAGAGACTTGGTGTTATAATTTTAAACAGTAATAAAAAGATATGTTGTTAATTTTTGTAATAATTACTATATTAAATAAAACGAAATTTTATAGATACATTAAAAACATACAATGAATTCATTTGGAAACGCTGTCATCATTCTTGATTCTCCTTCTGCTTCTATACAAGTTGTGGGCTTGTGAATAGAATGCATACACAAAATCAAAGTTTCGAGATCGCAAACTTAGATTTGGCATACTCACACCATACCAAAGGACCCTAGAATAAAAAATCTTTTGTCGGAATTAATGTAAGCTGAAAGCCCCCTATATACTGAGCTTTCTCATAAGTTCAGAACTTCAATGTGCAAGTTGACTGAGACTTTGTTGACACTTAGCTTAGCGAGCAGCAGAACCATTTTAACAAAATGTGATCAAAATAATTACTATAAAATGGGTTTCTTTTACGAAAAAAAAATCCTTAGCTTTATTTAAGAAATATTATATGAAGTGTCATACCATTTTGGAATCAGGACTAAATGCGCCAACTTTTTACGGAACTTGCCGAAATACCGTAGTACTGTTTTTTTTTCAGGACAGTCAGTTGAAGTTGGACCATGAAATAATTTTGATTACGTGGTTGGGAATAAAAGTGATATTTTCCTTAAAATTAAGGCACTTGTGTTTTAATTTTAGACTGCACTTTACAGAAGGGGTTGTCAGGGTTACATCAAAAAAAAAAGTGAAGAAAAGTAGAGAGATTTAGTCACAGTACTTAAAAGATCATCACAGGTAGCCATTTTCTCGATTTTCCTTTGAATCGTTATAATTTGAAAAATACATGACCTAATTTTTTTTTTTTATTTTGCTGATAACTGTCACCCCTTGGCCTATAACCCGTTTCCGGCTTGACGTTGATTTACGGGACACCCTGTATATTATTATTTATTTATTTTTAATATGTTATAGTAGTGACCAACTCTTGAGCTACTATCCTTGTGAAAGGAAAACTCTAAGATGGTATGCTAAGGTCGCATTGCATATGTTTCATACAATCATGAACAACGCTTTTCTGCTATAGAAGCAGCAGCCTGGAAAACAATTCACCAGATTGATAGACTTCAGGGATTCTGTTATAAAAAGAACTGATTTAGAACCGTCGGCCAAGCATCGTATCTCCAACTGAAAAACTCCAAAACCAGGGACTACGTGTTATTTCTTCAGTTCCAAGAAATATGAAAAAACAGGCCGATTAGAAAACGGTGTAAAATTTGTTCAAAAAACAAAAAAAGAGTGGAAACAACATATTTTTGCAACGAATGTCCAAATAAGCTAGGATTGTGCTTAGAGAATGTTTTAAAAAGTATCATGGAACTAATTGGGCAATTTGATAGTGTTATGGCAGATCACTTGCGGAGGGTAACCAGTAACTCTAACCAAGTGACTCTCTTGGGAAATAACATCCAAAATGAACTTATCTGTCTATTCGGGTCTGAATTAAAGCAAGTCATAATCAAAAAAGTAATTAAATCTAAGTATTTTTCTGTGATTTTGGACAGCACTCCAGACATCAGCCACATTTACAGTGACGTTTATTCTAAGGTGCACAGGTGTTCTCTGAACACCCGCCGAATTTCGATATTTGATAAAGGATTTTTTATTGTCCAACAATGTTTACATTAAACAATTTAATTCATGTTTATTAATGTTCGCCCTATCCTGTCGCACCATTCCATCATATCATTCCTTCTCAACATTCATGCAACTTTCCGATAACGTTCTCCTCTCTTAAGCGCACGATGTATGAAAATTTGAAATACGCATTGTGCTGAGGCTTGCCCAGCACAGCAGTACCCAATGGGCAACCCAACGCATTTGATCGCATTGAAATCTATTCGACGTGACGCAATTATAATTTTAAATTAAAACACAATTATTATTAATTGTATTATTTTATTATTCACTGACTTCTCCACTTAGAATTATTCTTCTTGACTGCCCTATCAACTTTCTGCTTATTGCTTTTAACTTAAAGATAGATAATAATGAATTGCTTACGTTTATCTAAAAGTGATTTCTGTAGGATCCGCCAGATGTTGATTGTCTTAATCATGAGGAATTAGGAGATTGATTAGTTATTTAAGTTTATTTAGGTTTGATTAGAATATTGAGTTATGTTAAGATATTGGGGATTATTGCCGGATGCTTGATACAACAGTATTATTCTTTAGGAGTTTGAACATTGGTCATTTTAGTTTTACTTGATTAGAATATTGGGTAGATTAGAATGTTAGTTTGATTAGAATATTGGCTTATTACTCATTCTAAGTGTTTGGGGATTATTAGCTGATATAACAACGCACGCCTCGACGAAGTTCGAGTGTTCTCTTGTCTTCGGTGCACAAAACCAAAGTAAATACCCTACTTGAAAAAAATGCTACCACACTCGCAGTCGAACAAGCTTCATATAAAAAACAATGAATGCGTGTTCTCCAGAAAACTTCGCACACCTCGCACAAATCAGTTGGGACTGAGAGCACTGCAGTGTTCTCGATTTAATTTCACTATCGTCAATCGTCATGCGTCGGCGGCGGTGGTGCGGCGTTGGCGTAGTATGCTCTAGTGCTAGTCTGGTTTCACTGCTATTGACCGTTCTGCGGTCTCATTTAACTGGAGTTGTGAACTTCAGGGTGTGCTCTATTTTTGTTGAACGAGTGAATCAGAACTTCGAGATCTGATCGAGAAGCAATTCGCAAATCAAAAGAGAAATATCCTCATTCGTTTTCTGGTAGTCGAAGTGTAAACTTGGTTTTGAAAAAGAAGCTCATTATTGATTTATTCATTATGACTAATTGTAAATGCGTTATTGAAAAATTATTGGAGAAACAATTTTCTCAATTGAATTTAAAGGAGAAATCAGAAATTAATTATTAATGCCGGTAGGCCGACACCGCCGCTTCCGGATTTGATTTGCAAGGTGGTCTCGAAAGGCAAATCTTTTTTTATTTTCAGGCTTCAAATTATGAGGCTAAGTTTTGGCTATGTGGTTGCCCGGCTATAAATAAATTGTTTTGTTGGCCTTGTTTACTTTTTTCAAGCAGTAAAGAAAAAGTCGTTTGGACGGCGGGTTTTAATGATTTAAATCATTTAACTGCTGCAATGGCAAAACACGTCACTTCTCAAGTACATATAAATAACAGTGTTGCTCTAAAAACTTATGGCAATGTACGTATTGACTTATTGCTCGATGAACAAAAAAAAGTTTCAATTTCACGACACAATGAACAGGTGTCCGAAAGCCGTCAAGTTTTGGAAAGGCTTGTGGATACTGTGTGCTTTCTAGGCTCTTAAGAACTAGCTTTTAGGGGCAGTTGTGAAACTTCAGAAAACAAAGGCAATTATATTGAGCTTCTTCACAAATTAAGATCTATCTGAATATCTACTGAACACCCTGCTAAAAAGTTCACGGCACGTCACTGAGCCACAAAGACCAGTTATCACTCACAATCCGTTATATCGCAGAGGAGGATGGTTCAAGTCGAAGAAAACTTCATCGGTTACAAAGTTGTCAAAGAATCGACTGGGGAAGCTCTATCCGAGTTGTTGTATGAAGAAATTGAAAATTGTCAATTAGATATGAATGACTGTCGTGGTCAAGAATTTACACGATATTTGCTTGGTCAACAAAACGATATTGTATTATTAGTGAACATGTGCAGTCGTTATCAATCAAACAAGTTTGTGAAACCCGTTGGGAATCGAGAATCTCTTCGATCCAAGCAATCAGATACCAATATGCTGAGGTCAGACAAGCTCTCATAGAACTTTCAGACAGTCTCGAAGATCCTACAACAGCATCTGAAGCTCAGTCTCTAATAACTCACATGGAAGACTTCTCCTTCTTGACATGTCTTATCATTTGGCACGATCTCTTGTTTCAAGTGAATCTTGTGAGCAAGACATTGCAAGGAAAGATAACCGACTTAACATCCGCCAAGAGACAGCTTGATAATTGTCAAGCCTTCCTTGCTAATTTCAGAGAAAAAGGACTTGTAAGCGCAGTGATTTCCGCTAAGGAAATTGCAGAAGAAATTGAAGTCGAACCGGTTTTCCCGAACAAAAGGTTGAGGAAGAAGAAGAAGCACTTTTCGTATGAAGGGTCTGACGAAGTTAGTGGTACTCCGGAAGAACTTTTTAAGAGAGATGTTTTTTGTCCCTGGTCAATGGTGTGACTACCTCTCTAAGGGAACGAACGGAACAGCTGAACAAACACCATACCTTATGGGGCTTCTTCTATGACCTAGGTAAGTTGCCTGAGAAGGAGGAGCTGAAAAAGTGTTGCCTAAATCTTGAAGAATCAAAAGTAGAAAATGATTTAGCCAAAAAGTTGAACTTCAAAGACATTTTAACTTCTTTTGCCAAAGCCAAGGCGAGGAAAATTACTTTGGGGGTTTAAAGTATTTGATTGAAAGGTAAAGGTATTAAAGAAATTAAGACTCTAAATGCTATGAAAAATTAAAAAAAGTTAAATATTAAATAAAAAATAAAGTTTTCTGTTCATAAATTACTTTGTTCTACTCACTTATTGTATTTTAAAACAGGAAAACTTAAGATAATTAATCAAAATGACGATACATATAAATTAGAATGACTGCTCATAGAAATAATATACACATAGTTAGCCATGCACCTAATTTAATGCTTCCGACTGTAATTTAACATTACAGTTCACAAGATAGGGCAATTAATTAATTTAGGGGGCGCAGATCAAAACCTCGCCCTGGGCGCCTTTTACACTCGGTTCAGCCCTGGCTATACGAGCATAAATACATCGTTTACAGTAGAAACTACCTATGTCACATAATGCCGGGTCCACATTGCACAAATCAAACGCAAACAAATTTGTTGCAAATTTGACTTCGAAAAACATACATGAGTCGAAAAAGTATTCGTCCGACACCAGTTTGCTCATGTAATCCTAAATATTATGAGTAAATGAAGGCTGAAAAGTTGAGGACTTTCTCCGTTCAAGCCAAAAATATGGCTCGACTTCAAATAAATAATATTTTATTCGGAGGTTCCATTGGAAAGTATGACTCGCCACAATCGTTCAATACTCCAACTGCTACACCTGTTTCATTGCCTTCACCAAACACTTCACTGACTCCTTATCAACCACTAAATAATTTTTATGAAAACTCATATTAAAATATATTATTAATTAAAAATTTCAAAATAAAAATACTCACGCGAACGTAGTCTTTTAATGACTCTACAATTGCTCGACAAACTTCCGGTATATTCGTCGAAATAGATTGTTTCGATATGCGAAATAAATACATTAAATTGGTGTATGAATTCCCGGTTGCTAGAAAATGTAACGTTAATAATAGACGTTTTTTAAATCTTCTAAAACTAGACGTTCTAAAAATCCCCATAAGAAATACCTTTCTCCCATTTTAAATATATCCAAGATGTACAAGTTGTACCAAGAAAGGTGTTTGGAAGAAAATAAAGATCCTCGCTTTAATATAAAATATTGCACATACAACAGGATCTTCTCAAATGAATTCAACTATTCTTTTGGAGAACCGAGGAGCGATACATGCAGTACATGCCATAGCGGCAAAGGCGGCGAAGAACATAAAGAAAATTTTGAGGCACCCTTTGCACTAAAACTTGCAGACTGGGACCAAGCAAGAAACAATGAAGGTGTTTGCTATTTAACTATGGATCTACAACAAACACTCCCACTTCCTAAACTTAATACTAACAGGCAATTTATTTACGGCAGATGTGGATGTATAACTTGGGTATCCATTCTATTACTAAAAATACAGAAAAAGCCAATTTCTTTACTTAAACTGAGGATATGGCGCATCGCGGTAGCGTTGAAGTAAGCAGCGCTTTATTAACAATTTAAGAATATAATTTTCCAGACAATGCCACATCCCACGTAATATTGTGGCAGTGGCGGCTGGTCAATGTGTTCTAGGTGTTCGGCGAACACCCAAAAATTCTTTAAAAATCAAACATAAAATTTACTGCAGGATAACAAAAGATATTAATTATTTTCGTGCTGTGAAATAATCGAACAAACGAATCATGCAAGAGCATCCAATTCCTTTTACAAAATAATCCTCGAAGTGTTCTCTGTCGAGAAGCGAACATTTACCCACATTAGAATCGGCGAAAGCATTACACCACCGCCCCACTTTCTAACATTTGTCGCTGCGAGTTCTCTGCTGACTAGCGAACCTGAGCAATATAGGCGTTTTGTAGTAAACTCTTGGAGAAATTGGCGGCTACTCAGAATTGATTTTCTATGCAGGAAATATACAAAGTGTGGTGCGCTGAGGGATTCGCACCCAAAGAATATCTACAATAAGAAGGGTCACTAGACTGCATATTTGTGTGGGTACATTTTTGTCCAAAAAGAAAAAATAAAAACGCGTCATAAGCGGAAGCAGGTATATTCTATTATACTGTCAAATGTAATTTAGAAAGAAAGAGTTCGAACTATCTCTTACTTGTTAAAATGTGGGGTGCTGTCTTCGATAGCGCTTTATTATATACAACCACCGCCTTATCCTATGCAAACGCAGCTCATGAACTTTCATTTTGTTTTTGTAATATATGTAATTTTAAAGGCGAGCGAAACTTTAATCTGCGCGTACGGAACTTAAAGCATCGCGAGCGGAACTTAAAGCGTCACGAGCGGAACTTTGAAGTTTCGCGAGCAGAACTTAAAGTTCTGTGTTGTTTACAAGCACTCATTGGTTGAAACGTGACGCCTACATTTCCTTTCCCTTTTCATAAAATGTATTTCACTTGCCATCTATTTCTATGACGCTTGCTGTACACAATCGCAACTCGAAACGTGTACGGACATTTGTGACCCTTCTTATTGTAGATATTCTTTGTTCGCACCGTACGAATGCGACATATGAGAATTGCGAACATCAAAGCAAAGGAGAATAACGAATAAAATAAAGAGCGAGAGCCATAGAAATACAAGTAAAGAGACAAAGTCGTCAATATTTTGCGTCTATGGGGCAGATTAACTTAACACATAGAATATTTCTGGTGGTGCAATCAAAATAGCGAACCCAGCCTGATTTATTTCGGCGTTTGGTTCAATTGGATTGAGACTTTCGAGAGTTGCACCCGCAGTTTTAGTGATTTCACAGCGTTTTTAAATTTTAAATAATATGGAAGTAAATAGCAATTATTGTTGTATAATAGACAGTTTATTAGAAACGCCTTTTTCAAGGCGAACTGTCGCGGAAAAAAAAGATATTATTACTTTGAAAAAACCTACTCCTTCGCTTAGCTTAACGATGGAAGTATCGTCGAAAGGCAAAAATTATACCCGACATTTTCAAGATAATAATTATCTAAAAATTAATTGGCTTTCAGGCTGTGCAAGCAAAAATGAGTTATTTTGTTGGCCATGCCTATTATTTTCAAAACCCAAAGATAGTGGAGTTTGGGTAACTGGATTTACTGATTTAAATCATTTAAGTGCTGCAATTTCGCGTCATGAAAAATCAGCATCACATCTTAATTCAATGCTTGATTATAAAATTTTTGGTAAAGCTGGAATTGATTTGCAATTAGATGAGCAAAAGCGAAGTGAAATATCACGACATAATCAAAAAGTAACAGAGAATAGGGAAATTATGAAGCGTTTGATTGATGCCTGTTGTTTTTTAGCTACACAAAATTTAGCCTTCAGAGGACACGATGAGTCTTCATTGTCGAATAATCGAGGAAATTATGTAGCTTTGTTGGAATTAATTTCATCGTATGATCCTCTTTTCAAAAAACATTTGTTGGAGTCTACAGTATTTCGTGGAACATCTCATATTATTCAAAATGATTTGATTGCATCTATATCACAACATTTAATTTCGAAAATACAGGATGAAATTTCTAATTCTACTTTTGTATCCTTGTTACTTGACGAAGCTAGCGACGTATCACACAAAACGCAATTATCTATAATGTTTCGCTTTGTGGGAAAGGATGGAACAATATTGGAACGCTTTTATAGCTTTACCGATATAAGTGAAGATCGAACTGCTGCTGGTATATCAAATAAAATAATAAACTTAATAAATCATTTGAATTGTGGAGGTAAATTAATTGCGCAGTCCTATGACGGTGCAGCAGTTATGGCTTCCGAACTCAATGGCACACAGGCTAAAATTCGAGAAAGTTTTGGGAAGGCTATTTTTATTCACTGCTTCGCTCATAGACTTAATTTAGTAATGTCACAATCAGTAGATTTTATAAATGATTGTAAGAGATTTTTTGCTACAGTGACTTCTTTCCCTTCATTTTTTAATCATTCTTCTAAAAGAATTTTCGCTCTTGATAATATAATAAAACGAAGATTTCCACAAGTTTCTGCAGTCAGGTGGAACTTTAAATTACGTATAATTACATTGCTTGAAAGTTATCGTGAATCCTTCAAAGATTTTTTTCAAAGCATTAGCGATAATCCTAGTGGTTGGGATGCTCATACTATCCACGCTGCGCAAGGCTATCAATATTTTTTTGAAGATTTTTCAAACATATTTTTGTTAAACGTTTTTCATAAGATCTTTGCACATATTGATGTACTTTTCGACATACTTCAATCTAAACATTTCGATATTGGTTATTGTATCGAAAAAATTGAAAATACCACAACGTTTTTAACATTAATGAGAAATGATTTTCAAAAATTTTATGATAACACTGTAACAGACGTCGGACCTCCCAGAAAACGTATCAATTCAGCAACTTGCCATTATAAACAATTATTTTATGAAATTTTAGATACCGTCACCATGCAATTGAAGATCAGATTTGATAATTTGAAACAGCTAAAGTTTGTTCAGCTTTTAAATTTTGCGAAAATACATACGTACAAGAAAAATTTTCCAGAAAACCTATTTAAGAATCTGGAGGAAAATTACGGTGAACTTTTTGACTTTGCTAAATTGAAAACCGAACTGATCGTATTTTACAGCTCGAATTTCATTGGAACCTGTGACAGCATTTCAAGTCTTGTGAAAAATTTAATTCAAAATGATTTGAAAGCATCCTTTTCCGAAGTTTTCAAATTGGGTGAACTAATTTTGACATTACCAATAAGCACGGCATCCGTTGAAAGATCGTATTCAACATTAAAAAGAATAAAAACTTTTTCAAGAAATACAATGCTGGAAGAACGATTGTCTGGCTTAGCGGTAATGTCAATTGAAAAGTCATTGCTAAATTCAATGAAAGAAGCACCAGAATTTCATCAAAAAATTATTGAAATTTTTTGCATGAAGGACAGGAGGATTGATTTAGTATTTAAGTAATAGACTTATACTAATAACAAAAAAAATCAAGCTACCATCATGAAATCCTTTTCAAATTACTATTTCTTAGTTTCGAAATTTTGGTTAATATACTAATTCATAAAGCGACATATGGATTTTGAGTCAGCCAGCGAACACCTCAAAGTTTTAACCACCAGCCGCCACTGTGTGGACTGACTCGTGTGCAGGTCAAAATAAAAACTTTTTTATGATATTGTTCCGTCGCTTTTAATTAGTCTAAGTTAGAAATAGGTATAATTTTGTCAACCATATTGGCCACCCTAAAACAAAAACTATGTCAGCTAGTAGGAGTAGGTAGAAGATTCGCCCTCTTTGAATAAAGATCGTAGTCGAGAGCAGTCGTGAATTTCATTTAGTCGTCGTTTTCACAAAAGGATCCAAAAAACCTTGAAGCCTCAACATTTGGCGACCGTGACAGGACTCTTCCTCCAGTTTTATTCATCGTTGTCGAAAATTGCTGAGAAATCACCACAAGATCCGAGAAAATTCCGTCGCACGTTGGAGTTGGAATCGCCATTTCCATCGAGTCGTGTTTCCGTCGTTGGATTCATCAATAAGAATCTAGTGAAATCATCCTGGGATTAATTTCACCCGAAAGGAAAATTGCCGAGAATATATTTTGTTGATGTGCAAGTTCAGGTTTGCAGTTTATCATAAATTTCGAATTACAGTCAAGACATCTTCTACATAAGCACAGATTACGTAACAGGTACAGTTGCACCGGTAAAGTGGCAGTACAGTTAATGACAGTGGGCACGTGCGGAACTCTTAGCATCACTTAAGCGTTGTGAACATTGGTTAATAAAATATAAATTCGGTAATCGGTATTAGAAAGAAGTGCACATCTATTGTGATTGTAATTTTCGAACTTAATATTTCTTATCGTTAAACTAATCAAAATTTCGTTGTCTCTTGAACGTTAACCCCAACAGGATGTTTACAATGGCTGAGTTAGCCAGTACAAAAGTGCAGCGGGCAAACACTAAAGGTTGCATGAGTCGAATTAAAACTACAATTGAAACAAAGGCGGATTCGTTAACTGCGATCGAGTTGGAATGCCGACTAGGCATTCTTGAGTCCTACTTTAAACAAATTTTAGCTTATCAAACAGTAATCGAGCAATTCACTCCAGATGATGAAAAAGAGAAAGAAATCGAAATGGGAGGTGAAATAGAAGACTTGTATTGTGCAACTAAAGCAAAAATTTTGACATTATTGGCCGGTCATCGTAACTCCGTAACTTTCCGAGATAGTTCTTTGTTGGGGTCATCAACTGTGACAAATAATAATTTACCAAAGCTCAAATTGCCGCATTTTTCAGGAAAATATTCCGAATTTCCTAATTTTATAAATACCTTTACGAAACTTGTCGATTCCGATCAAGCATTGACTTCTATAGAGAAATTTAATCATTTGTGTAGTTGTCTGAGTGGCCCCGCATTGCGGACAATTAAAGCATTCGAAATCATTGACGCTAATTATGCGAAGGCATTGCAACAGTTGAGGGATAGATATGATAATAAATATCTTACCTTTCAAGAGCATATTGTTAATTTATTCAATCTTCCCAAAATATCGAAAGTGTCGGCTACCCAATTGCGATTTTTGATCGACAGCACCAACGCACATTTAAGCGCTCTTAACAGTCTGGGAACGAGTGAAAATATACTGGATGCGTTTTTTATTCACATGGTTAGTGACAAGTTAGACTCGGAGTCAGTAAACAAGCTCGAAGAAGGCACGGAGCACTCTAAGTTACCGTGGCAAGATTGTGTAAAAGTTTTAAATAAACGCTGCCAATTTTTGGAGGCAAAAGATACAAAGTTCGACGCTAAATCTGATTACCCTTCACCATCGTCAAACAAACATACATATTCTAATTCAACAAGAAGGAAAATCGCGCACCCAGGTTCTACATCCCTTACAATAATAAAAGCAGATTGCCTATTCTGCCAGGATACTAATCATTCCATTTACAAGTGCCCAAAATTCTCGCAACTCTCGGTGCTAGCTAGATTTGAAAGCGTGAAAACTAGAGCCCTTTGCATAAATTGCCTGGCAAGGGGTCATAGCGTCAAAAGTGTTCTGCCTCGAAATGCCGAGTTTGCAATATGCCGCATCATACCTTGTGCACCGATACTCTATCGACAGTAAACGTGAACCCGCAGATGAAAGCCTACCAACGGCTCCTGCCCTTGAAAAGCCAGTACTCAACTCGGATACCCCTTCAACCTCGGCCTTGATATCTGATACAATATCATTTTGCTCGCGCTTTGTTAGATTCTGCTTCTCAATTAAACTTTATTTCGCAAAATCTTGCTCAGACACTTAAGATCCCTCGGTCAAGATCTAAATTGACTATAAGCGGCATCGCTAATTCGTCGGCGGAAGTTCGTTGGTCGACGCAAGTTTTCATCAAGTCTCGAACAAGTGCGTTTGAAACAGAATTGTCGTGTTATTTGTTGCCACATATCACAGGGTTGCAACCAGAGAGAAGTGTAGAAACGACCAACTGGGAGGTTCCCAGTAATCTTGAGTTAGCTGATCCTCGATTCTTCGAACCCCAAAAAATCGACCTGCTTATCGGGCCGACGTTTTCTTTAAGTTATTATGCGTGGGTTAAATCCGCTTAAAATAAAACTTGCCCACATTACAGAAAACCGTTTTAGGATGGGTTGTATCTGGAAAGTATTCCAGCCAATCACCCCGGGCGTCCGCTATGACTTGCCTTGTCCCCTTCGATCAAGACAGCGATGGCGCAGAGGAATTCGAAGAGTCAACTCTGAACGAATTAGTTGAGCTATTTTGGCGAGAAGAAGGAGTGCAGGACATGCCTACAAGATGGACCGATGAGCAACAAAAATGTGAAGCAAGTTTCGAAAAGACCACTCGACGTCTGCCTGACGGTCGGTTCATGGTTAAATTACCGTTTAAGGAGACTGTGGTAGACTTTCCGGGGACAACTGATATCGCTCGTCGTCGTTTCTATTATTTAGAAAAGAAATTAAAAATAGATCCCAATTTAAAGACAAAGTAGGCGGAGTTTCTTCGAGAATACCTAGAAGCCGGACATATGGAACTAGTCAATATTTCGTCGATCCCAAAGCTACATTATTTCATGCCGCATCGTTGCGTGCTCCGCCCTGACAGCTCAACTACGAAATTACGGGTCGTATTCGATGCGTCTTGTCGTTCAGCGTCGAATAAGTCACTAAATAATATGTTGATGGTCGGACCTACCATCCAAGACGAGCTCTTTCTTATTTTATGTCGATTTCGCTGCTATCAATTTGCGTTAACAGCGGACATTTCCGCCATGTACAGGCAAATTTTGGTTTATCCTGAGGATTCTAACTTTCAGTTCATCTTATGGCGGGAGTCTACAACTGAGGAACTGCAAACCTATCGACTGAAAACAGTAACATATGGCACGGCCTCGGCGCCCTTCTTAGCAACCCGATGCCTGCGTCAGTTAGCCGACGATCACCATACTGAACTCCCCCGAGGATCAAGAGTAGTTCGAAGCGATTTCTACATGGACGACTTGCTGACGGGAGCAGACAGCCAGGAAGAATTGTATGCCATTCGTGAGGAAGTGGATACCATCCTAAAATCGGGACGATTCGGCCTGAGAAAATGGTATTCCAACGATACTTCCAATTACTTTCCGACATCCCTGAAGCAGAACGGGAAAAACTATTCAAGTTTAAAGATTCCGACGTTATCAAAACCCTAGGCGTTATCTGGGAACCTACGGCCGACGAATTCCATTTCAATTATAAGCCCACTAGTACCTCATCTGCTAAGATAACTAAAAGATCTATTCTTTCAGATATAGCTCGATTATTCGACCCATTAGGCCTAATCAACCCCATCGTCGTACGTGCTAAAGTATTTCTGCAGGAATTGTGGCTGCGAAAGTTACATTGGGACGAATCCCTCCCGCAAAATGATGAATACAGGTGGCGAAAATTCAAGGACCAACTGGAGAATCTTAACGACATCAAGGTACCACGGCTAGTACTAAGACCAGGCCAACTAGCATCAATATCGCTGCATGGATTCGCAGATGCATCCATTCGGGGGTTCGGTTGTTGCATCTATGTTCATTCCCGTGACGTGTCTGGAAACATATCAGTGCACCTCATAGCGGCCAAGTCTAAAGTTGCACCTACAAAAACCAGCAGATCGTTACCTTGCTTAGAGCTTTGTGCAGCCTTGCTGCTCGCAAGACTATTTGTAAAAGTTAGAGATAATTTTCCCAAACCACTAACCGACCAATTTCTGTGGACAGATTCTGAAGTAGTGTTAGACTGGTTGTCGTGCCCGCCTTACACGTGGAAGACTTACGTCGCAAACCGCGTTTCCGAAATTCAAGGATTGACCAGTCAAATAACTTGGAGACATGTGAATACGAACTCCAATCCTGCCGACATCATATCACGAGGTATCTCTACAGCGGATTTGTCTGATACTATATGGTTCTCGGGTCCAGAATTCCTGTACCTGCCAATGGAAAAATGGCCACCTCAACGAGAACGACGCCGTAACCTGGAAAACATGCCGGAAAAGAGGAACCTCTAGTCCATACTGGTCTGCTCAGTATCTGACACTTTCCTCGAATGTGTTTGTGCCGTCAGCGATTTCATAAAAAATTGTCGTCGATTTGCTCTTGCGCTACGCTTCATAAAGCGCCTTAAATCAAAGGCTCGCTCGTATAGGACTCAACCTGAGATACTAAATGCATCCGAAATGGAACAAGCGTTTATGTACTTAGTGTGGATTGTTCAGCGGCACGCGTTCGCCCAGGAAATTTCAACATTGGAACAGGGGAAAACTCTACCCAAAGGCAGCATACTACAGAAGCTAAATCCGATTCTAGAAGAGTGTCCCTTCACAAAATTGAAATTACTTAAAGTCGGGGGACGACTGGAACTGGCTGATTTACCTATGGATACGCGCTTTCCTATCCTTCTACCACGAAAAAATTCCTTCGTCGAATCGTATATACGTCACCTGCACGTGAAGAACTTTCAAGCTGGACGTCAGGCATTAGTGGCATTAATCCGACAAAGATTCTGGATAATCAACGCACGCAGAATTGTTCGAAAATGTATCCACTGCTTTCGATACCGCCCTCAGTTAGCCCAACATATCATGGGTACCCTGCCTAGAAGTCGGTTGAATATGTCACTTCCCTTCACTCATTGCGGATTAGATTTTTGCGGGCCCTTAATGACTACCCTTCGCATCCGAGGAAAGTCGCCGATCAAATCGTATGTTGCTATATTTGTTTGTTTCGTCACCCGAGCCGTTCATATCGAAGTCGTCTCGAATCTAACATCGGAAGCGTTCATCGGAGCGCTAAAAAGATGCGTGGGACGCAGGAATCTGTGCAAGCACCTTTATTGCGACAACGCCACGAACTTCGTTGGAGCACGACGGCTGTTGAGGGAATTTCGCCAAGCCTTTCTTGCAGAACAAACACAAAAGGACATCGCTGCGTGGTGCAGCAACAACTTTATCGAATTCCAACATATTCCGCCAAGGTCACCCCACTTGGGAGGCCTATGGGAGGCGGCAGTAAAATCAGCCAAGGCGCACCTATTACGTACGTTCCACGGTGCCCTGCTGACCTTTGAGGAGCTGTCTACGGTCTTGATACAAATCGAATGTGTTCTAAACTCAAGACCCATAACCCCCCTTTCATCGGACCCTAGCGATTTCCAAGCATTAACTCCGGCCCACTTCCTTAACCAAGCTCCTCTGGAAACTATTCCTGAACCTTTCTATGATATTCAAAAAACTAATTATCTTCGTAGATGGCAGCGGGTTACGCCTCTCCATCAACATTTTCGATGGGCCAAGGAATACCTGAGTCAATTGCAGAACCGAAGCAAATGGACCGCCAGCAGCCCAAACATTCAACCGGGAACGTTGGTCCTGATTCATCAAGATGGCATTCCATCCTATAATTGGAAACTAGGTCGCATCCTCGAAAGCGTGCGAGGACCCGATGGCAAGGTACGAGTGGTTAAAATTCAAACCCCTGACGGTGTCATTCAGCGTGTGATCCAGAAGATCGCCCCGCTTCCCGAAGAGTGAAGTTGAAACTGTTTGCAACCCTTTCAAGGGTGGCGGGATGTTCCGTCGCTTTTAATTAGTCTAAGTTAGAAATAGGTATAATTTTGTCAACCATATTGGCCACCCTAAAACAAAAACTATGTCAGCTAGTAGGAGTAGGTAGAAGATTCGCCCTCTTTGAATAAAGATCGTTGTCGAGAGCAGTCGTGAATTTCATTTAGTCGTCGTTTTCACAAAAGGCTCCAAAAAACCTTGAAGCCTCAACAGATATGTTTATATAGGGTTGCCAGACGTCCCCCTTTTAGAGGAATTGTCCCTCTTTTCATGTCCGTGTACCTCTTGCAACGTGTCCCTCCCCCTTTTAATATTTGTCCCCCTTTTGGGTGAAAATACAATTTGTATAAAAATTCGTATAGAATTCGCATTAAAATTTGTTTTCTTACCAATCGAAACGACATCTGAAAGCCAAACGACAGAACTTTAAAGACTGTTGCGCAGCAGTTTCCGAACTTGATTGTCATTGAGCACGTTGTCGAATTTGGGTTGCTGGCATTTGTACTCTGTACTGTGCAGTATTCAGCGAGGTGGCATAAGAGTTGCGTAGTGCGTACTCAATCACACAGGGAGTGCCTTGACCAGACTGATGAAATTCTTGTCTAGCAAGAAAGAACAGGAAGAGGAATAGGAGGCCGATGCTGCTGCCAATCCACCAACACGTCCACAGCGCATGAAAACCCGTTCGAATCAAACAATTTTAACGGCAACGGAGAACATCTGTTTTCTGTGCGGTAACCCTGCTCTAAGGGGTAAGCCACTGCCAGGTACGATGTGCCAGCTGAAACGGCCTGCTAAGATTCTAAACGACACCGCTTTCGTCGCCTATCTGGCTACAGGAAACGATGATGTGGTTGCCCTGGAGGCAAAGTATAACACATTGTGCTTAATAGCCTGTTTACATCGACTCGGAAAACACATGTTTTTGATTCTTGTTTTCCAAAACAGGAAAAGTGTTTACATCGCCAGTAAGTGTTTTTGTTTGACATTTGACATTTTACCAATTTTTTGGTGATAAATTGTGCTACTTTTCATTTTTCTTAAAAGGGGTGTATAATGTGCAGGATTTCTTCTCCGACAGTTGACAACACCGGCATGACAATCGAGTGAGGGGAATCAGTCCCAGCTCGGCGGCCATGATCTGCCCGATCCCTATTGGCCAAATGTGGCCTGACTGGTAGCGAACCGGGACTGACATTACGATTCGAGAATGTTCGATCCGATGCGCATGCGGGAGAGGAAAAGAAAGGTGGATGCGACTGCGTGGGGAAAGCGGCACCGGCGAGTCTGGAAAACGGCAGTCAGCGCTGAACTAGAAAACAAGAGGGTTGTGATATTTTCTTTGGGAGGTGAGCAAGCAGCCACATTGGGCAGTTGAAAAACGCGAATTGGAAAAACGCGAATTGGAAACACGCGAATTGGAAAAGTCGCAATAAATGCATAAGACGGTGGCCGGTCGATTTTCCTAGAACCTTAAAGTGCTTTCGTGTGATAAAGGGCTTTGTTCGCCAAGTTTTCTGCATAGTGATCATCAGCAGACTGTGAAGGAGTTAATTGTGTCGTGAAGAAACGACCGCTGTCAGGCGCCCAGTAAAGGGAGTGACATCGTCGTCCTCAGCGCCGCCCCCGCCCTCTCACATCATAACAACAGCGAGTGCCCCTGGGACCGCCAGCTATAGCTTCCCTCCCCAGTCAACACCCCCCTAGTGCCCACCGGAGTCGACGAGGGAAATCCGGCAAGTCCTCCCTTATTTAATTATCAATTCTCGCATTGCCATTAGTAGTTTCTTTTGTTTTGATTTCTTTTGACATAGAATTGCTTTCTTTTCGCTTCTTTTCTTATTTACTCCTCCTACAATTTTCCTTCTTTTGAGTAAGTCACATTAGCTTTTATATATATATATTTATGTATATATTTGGGCAAAGAAAAAAAAAAGTGAAATTGTGAATAGGTATTTCAAACCATAATTGTGAGTGAAGTGGTGACACTTGCGGTGCGCCAAACCCCCCCGCGAATGGGTGATCCGGCGTGATCCGCCAACGAGTTCCCATCCCCAGACGCGGCCAAGGGATCAATCTCCCCCAATTGGCGACGACAAACTACCAACCGTGCGTTAAAGTTCTCAATAGTTCCTCACGGCATGATTGGCGACGAATTGTGATCACACTTCGGCCCCTTTTTGTCTGGTATTTTTGTCCATAAATTTGTCTTCGGCGTGAATTGAGAAATAATTGAACGAGATTGATTTGGTGGGAGATGTAAGCGGCTGAGTCCGAACTTCACATTTCTTTCTAGTTCCTATTTTGAGTTTCGATCATGTAAAGGAGGAGGTTAAAAGTAGAGACACCCGAAGATAAATTAATGAAAAATCTTTTTGTAAAAATAAAGGAGGACGCCATGAATTGAAACTTCGTCTTTTTTTTTTTGAGTTTCTCTTTCCCCTATTTTGCCGCATGCCTATTGTAATAACTTCCTTCTTGGGTGGATAATTTAGGAATTCGAAGTAGGGTGTAGAGCAGCCCGAAGGCAGAACTCAAGGTTGGAGCAGCTGTTGAGCACAACTCCTAGAGACTGGTTTAGGGAGCAGCTAATTAGCACGACTCCCGAGTGAAACAAATTTCGTGTTCACAATGTCTGCTTTATTCTAGGTGCTCTTTATTTTTATACAATTTTGTTCTTAACTAGTTCATCCCTACTCCCTAATCAATAGCTAAAAATATGCCTATTCACAAATATTGCCTATTTCTCAATAATCGCTTATTTGCGATGACCCTAATAATTATGTCAAGTGCAGCAACCTGACCCAGCACTATTACCCCATGCTGGTGACCGCTCGTAAGTCACGTTTCCCTATTCACGTGTGCGGGCGCAACTTGCTTCGCGCATGGTTGTTGTTTATTTTTGGGAAGTGTGCTGCATTTTGCGTAACCATGTTTTGTGACCAAATTAATTGTCACTGACTGCACTTGAGCTAGAGTCAAATTGCACCGCAATGTGTTTGTGATTAAATATTTCTTTTTAGGTCAGTGCAGCTGAGTAATTTAGTGGGCAGGCAGGCACCTGACTTATTTTTGGTGTTATGCTATTACACCTTTCCCCTTTTGGGAAAAAAAATTGTTTTATTTTGTTTACAAAATAAAAAAAATTTTTTTTTTTTTGTTTGTGGTTGTTTTCGGAAAAACATTATTTCTTGTTTATAATTGTTTACACGTACTATATACCCATTGTGTTTTTTTTTTTTTTTTTTTTTTTTATCTTTGCTTTTTACCTTACGCTTACCTATTTTCGTCTTATTTATTTGTTACTCTAATGTTAGCTTAATGCTTTTTTTTTTTTTACTTATTTACTTTTTCCTTTTTTGAATTACATTTATTATTGTATTACTAAATAGTTAAAAAGAAAAATTTGTGTCCTAATTACTATCCTTCACCTTTCTTAAGCTATTTTTGTGTATCTTAATTACGTTATTCCTACTATCCCTAACATTACAGTTTACTGTTTCAATTGATTCTACAACATATGGTCCGCTGTATACAGGGTCAAGTTTCTTTCTGTTTTGAGCTGTTATTAATACCTTGTCCCCTATTTTGACTTGTAATGGATTACAATCGTTATTGCTGACCTCTTTTTGTTGGATTTTTGCCGCCAGGAGGTATTCTTTTGCTTTAGTAATTGATTTCTGCAATCTGAATTTTAACTCTTTATTGTATAAGTCATGGTTGTATATGGGATCTGGATGCTCGATCTCGAGTTCCGAGGGTATGTTTACGTTTTTTCCGAATACCAGCTCAAAAGGAGTGTAACCATGCACGGTGTTCGGTGTGGTGTTATAACAAAAACTATAGTATGGGATCCAGTTATCCCAATCGTCCTTGTTGTCATTTATGAAACATCTGAGATATTCGTTCAAACACTTATGGTTTCTTTCCAGTGCGCCTATTGTTTGTGGATGAGCCGCTGTAGCAAACAGTTGCTCTATTTGTAACAGTTTACATACTTCTGAGAAGATCTGATTCTTATATTCGGTTCCGAGATCCGATTTGATCTTATTCATTGGTCCGTATGTTAAAATGAACCCGTTTACGATTGCTCTTGCAATCGAGTTTGCCTCCTTGTCCTTGGTAGGTATTACTGCTACATATTTGCTGAGGTCGCACTGGATTGTAATCGCGTATCTATTACCACTATCCGTTCTTGTGAACGGGCCAACGGTGTCAATGGAGACTACGTCAAATACCTTAATAGGTGTCGTGGTAATCTCCAGCTGTTCTTTATTGTGTTTTCGGTGTTTGTTTTTCGCACACAGTTCGCAGTTGTTGACATATTTGTCTATCGATCGTTTCATCTTTTTCCATTTAAAAATATCAATCAGCTTTTTATACATTCGAGTTTGTCCTAAATGCCCCCCTGTTGGCGTGGAATGATAATTTTTTAATATTTCATTAATTGTTTCCTTGTCTGTTATGTGCTTTTGTGGTTTATAAATGTTTATTCTTACTCTTTTTAATATTTTATTACCGATTACTTTAAATGACGTCATATTTATTATCTTGAAAATTTCACTTTCTGCAGAAAGCCTCAGTTCCTCGCACTGAGTTTCATCATCCAGGCGGCTATCCAGTATTTCGAATACCTGCTCTAATGTGGGTTCTACTAACTGGCTGTACCCCATATTTATTTTATGCGTATACGTTAACTTGTTATTGTGCACTATGTTTAATTCGCTTATACTTTTCCTGTTGCCGCAACTTTTTACTTTTATTTCAATATCAGGTAAATGAGTTACTTCTGTTGGCGATGATACTTCTAGGACATTCAGCTGACCAGTCTGTATAATCCCCGTCGTATTATCCCTTGTTGAACTCTTGACTTCTGTACCGTCACTTGCCTTGGTCATTGCGCGCGTCTTTACGCGACGAACATTTATTACTTTAAAGTCATCCATGTCGAGTCGTATTCTTGATAGCGCATCCGGTCCAGAATTTTCCTTTCCTTTTACGTACCGGACCTCGAAATCAAATTCCTCCAGATCCAGACGCATTCGCGTTAGCTTTGATGACGGATTTTTCATTCCGAATAGGTGTGTCAGCGGTCGATGATCCGTTTTTACTACAAATTTCCTACCATACACGTACGGCTTGAAATATATGATTGCCCAGTGAATTGCTGCTAACTCTTTTTCAATTGTAGACTTATTTCGTTCTCCTGGTGTGAACGTTCTGCTAGCATACGCTATTGGTCGTTCCACCCCTTCGATACTTTGTGATAATATTGCCCCGGATGCGTCATTGGAGGCATCAGTTGATATTAGGAATGGTTTTGTAAACTCAGGATGCTGCAGTATTACGGGTGATGTCAATTTTGCTTTTAACGTATCGAAAGCATTCTGCTGACTTTCCGTCCATTCAAAAACTACATTTTTCCGTAGCAATTTATTCAATGGTAATGCTATATTTGCAAAGTTAGCTATGAACCTGCGGTAATAATTACAAAATGCCACGAAGCGTCTGACTTCGTCTGCGTTTTTTGGGGTAGGATATCTATTGACCGCATCGAATTTTGAATTATCAGGGCTGACTCCTTCTGCGGAGATTCTATGCCCTAGGTAGGTTACTTCGGTTTGAAAAAATTTGCACTTTTCGGGATTGAGCTTCAAATTTCTCTCCCGTAGTCTGCTAAATACCGTTTGTAAATTATTTAAATGGTGAGATTGCGAACATCCAATTACTATAATATCGTCAATGTACAGGAAGGCCACCTCTGGTGTCAATCCTGCCATTGCGATAGTCATCATGCGTTGAAAACTATTGGGACTTATATTAAGCCCAAAAGGTAATCGGGTGTACTGAAAGTGACCTTGGTTCGTGGAAAAAGCTGTGAATTTTCGGGATGTTTCAGCTAAAGGTATCTGGTGAAACCCTGACATGAGGTCTAGTGTAGAGAAATATTTCGCTCGGCCCATTTGGTCAAGTATATCCTCAATACGAGGCAAAGGGAACTTGTCAGCTGGCACCTTTTTGTTAAGATTTCTGAAGTCGACTACTAAACGCCACTTTTTGTTTTGGTTACTAACTTTCTTCGGTACTAACAGTATTGGAGAATTATATTGAGATACTGAATTTTCTATTATCCCGTCTGTTAGCATTTTATCCACTTGGCGATGAATTTCGGAGCTGTGCGCTTCCGGTGTCCGGTAGTTTTTAATATAAACCGGCACATTATCGACTAGTTCTATGTGTTGTTTGTAGAAATTGTTGGTCGACAGTGGTTTGTCTTCTAATGCAAATATATCTTCGAACTTACGACATAAGTTTTCAAATTGTGGTCGTACCCTGGAATAGTGCTAAGACTTAATTTGGAGAGTATCTTCTCAGCCCTACCTGAGTTTGCGTTACTTTTACTTTGTATTATAAAATTCGATAACGGCTGTGCAGCTATGGCTGATTGGTCAATAGTAACCATTTTTCCAGTGGTATTAAGTATTCGAACAAGAGGAAGTTTCTGCGAAGTTATTGCTCCCGCAACGAATACTCCCGACTGAATTTCCTGCCCCGTTATTACTATGTCTCCTGGTTCGTCTAACTCCCTACCTTGTATTGCTCTGATGATTTCGCAGCGTGGTGGCACAATAATTGAATTGGTGGAGGGACCACTTAATATCGGTACCTCAATAGATTCACCACTCGTGTGCATCTTAAGCGTCCACGTATCATAATCAATAGTAACTTTAAATTTTGCCAGAAAATCTAGACCCAAAATAGCATCGGCCCCAATCGCAAAATCATCATCAACTATTTGGAATAAGTGCGTCACTGCAAATTGATCATTAAACCGTAATTCCGCGTATGTCGCCCCAACTGATTGCCTTCTGGTGTCTGTGACACCTTGTATTACGCATGTATTATTCGGGTAATATGGTTGATCAGGGTTAATTTTCCCTCTCTTAAATAATGAAATGTCCGCGCCTGTGTCTACAATGAAAGAGCATACCTTTCCGCACATGTCCGTGTATACATTGATGAAATTGGTTAACGAAAGGTTTAGGCAATGGGTTCTTGGGCGCTGTTTGGCGCATCCCCCAACCGAGTTACTTGCGTGCCCGGCTGGGGGTTTTCGTATTCCCCCGACTCGAAATGGTTCACATACCTTCTCTGACCATAATTACCGCCTGCATTATTGCGCTGCCCGCCGCCTTGGTAAGTATTTTGAATTCGCTGTGCTGGATTATTTGTCTGTCGGTATTGACTACTGCTATTATGATTATTAACATATTGGTTGTTGTTGGCTCCTCTGGCCCTGAAATTTCCATTCCTTGGATAGTTGCTTCTAAAATTATTGGCATTGCTTTGGTATCTCCTATTGCCAAAGCTGCCTCTGTTATTGTTGTATCTGCGAGCATTATTTTGTGCTGGATTCTCCCTGTTGTAGTGAAGTACGCTGCTTGCTTGTGGCTTATCGACGGCGATTGCTTTTGCCGCCATTTCTGACAGCGTAGTGAAATTTCTTGCTTTAAGGATTAACGCTGTTTCTGCATTGCTGACGTTGCTAGTGAATGCCTGAAGTGCAAATTTGTCAGCCAATTTTTCTGCGGTTTCACCCGTTGCCACTTTTTCGCCTATAAATGCCCTAGTCAATTGTCCCGCTAAGTTTTCCATTTGCACCGAAAAATCTGCTAACTTTCGGTTACCTTGGTGACATGCTCTTAATTGAGCCATTATGGCATCTGAGGATAACTTTATCGAGAATTTTTCCTTCAGCTTTTCCTTAATCTGGACTACCGTAGTCATTTGTTCGGTTATTACATATCTTGCTTTCCCCGTG
Organism: Leptogaster cylindrica; assembly: GCA_963082835.1. Lineage (NCBI taxonomy): Eukaryota > Metazoa > Arthropoda > Insecta > Diptera > Asilidae > Leptogaster > Leptogaster cylindrica. The sequence continues at coordinate 21,451,606 of OY720107.1, forward strand.
ATTCGAGTTTTTATGAATTTCACCATCGTAGATTTGTTTTCAGCTTCTGTCAGTTCGTCCAACAGTTCCATCGATTCTATGAATGATACGGTATCCTCTTGCTTACCATCATAGGTTTGAAGCAGGGATGTTGCCATTTTAATATCGAACGTCATTTTGTCTTTCCTGTGATTGCTTAAACACAAATTTTTATTTTTTCGATTAATTGCTTTATTACAGCGATCGCTTCTTTTTTCTGTAATATAACTTCTACTGTATCTACTTTCAGTATATTATCTACCGCTTCCTCATACAATTTAGCCACTTGCTCTTCTTTTTGTCTAATTGTCTTCTCTGTGTATGGGCGATTCTTGCTCTTGCCAAAATTAGACAGTATATGTTCCAATTCTGTTTTTATACCGATGAGCTGATCCATTGGCTACTTACTTAATAGTGGCGATATCCAATTGTGCTGGAGTACCCAAATATCTTTTTCTTAAGCCTCGCCTATGGTCTTTGTATAATGCATACGCTACCTCGAAAATTTTTAACGACAACAAAATCCACAAAATAATAGCCAATTGTCTACCAGAACCTAGATCCTGTATACTCAAATTATTTACAATTTCACCATTATTATCGCTTTGTTTTGATTTAGAACCCCCCATTTCAAATCAGAAAGAAACGAGACCGACAAAATTAATTAAATCTGCTACTCAAGAGTGTATAAAAAAAAATATTTCTATTTATTTATTTATTTATTTCCGCTTCATATATTACTGCTATTTCCCTAACAGAACCTATCAAAATTAAAAATTAAAATTGTCTTCTTATATTAACACCAACATTATTTTATTTCACTATTTTCCTTCTTTTTATTAAATTTAACTGTTTTTTAGCTTTCGCAAGCAGCTTAAAATATTTCTCCCTCTCGACTCCTGTCGCAGCGATTCGAATTAGCTCCTTCAGCTTTCTTATCTCCTCGTTAAATCTCCTGCGCTGACCCCCTCGCGGCGGTTTATTTTTTTTCGATTTTTCCTGCTGCTGTCGCTTCCTCTTCTCCACTCGCTTCCTGTACTCCTCTATAGTGAGCTTCCGTGGCCCAGGCTTGTATTCTGGTGGCTCTACTGTGTTGTTGGACACTGGCTTTGGTACGTACGGCTGTACCGGAATTGGTTTATTGATGGGGTATAAGGTTAATCCTTCTGTGCTCCTATCCGGCTGCCACTTCTCCAACGTCCTGAAAGCCTTGTTGAACAGTCTCTCGCATTCGGGGTCCTTTTGCATCACTCCCTTTTTTCTTTTAGTCGTTGATACCTCCGAAAATTGCTTCTAGTTCCGCTTCACGGTCGCCATGTAATAACTTCCTTCTTGGGTGGATAATTTAGGAATTCGAAGTGGGGTGTAGAGCAGCCCGAAGGCAGAACTCAAGGTTGGAGCAGCTGTTGAGCACAACTCCTAGAGACTGGTTTAGGGAGCAGCTAATTAGCACGACTCCCGAGTGAAACAAATTTCGTGTTCACAATGTCTGCTTTATTCTAGGTGCTCATTATTTTTATACAATTTTGTTCTGAACTAGTTCATCCCTACTCCCTAATCAATAGCTAAAAATATGCCTATTCACAAATATTGCCTATTTCTCAATAATCGCTTATTTGCGATGACCCTAATAATTATGTCAAGTGCAGCAACCTGACCCAGCACTATTACCCCATGCTGGTGACCGCTCGTAAGTCACGTTTCCCTATTCACGTGTGCGGGCGCAACTTGCTTCGCGCATGGTTGTTGTTTATTTTTGGGAAGTGTGCTGCATTTTGCGTAACCATGTTTTGTGACCAAATTAATTGTCACTGACTGCACTTGAGCTAGGGTCAAATTGCACCGCAATGTGTTTGTGATTAAATATTTCTTTTTAGGTCAGTGCAGCTGAGTAATTTAGTGGGCAGGCAGGCACTTGACTTATTTTTGGTGATATGCTATTACACTATATAAATTTTAATTTTCAGAGGGGGTTGACACTTTCAGGATTCCCTTCCCAATTAGGGACATGGAAGGGAATAGAGGGAGGATAGGGGCCGTCCAAGGGGACATCAACATCTTCGTCCCCCCTCAGTGCAGGTAGGTCCGGCCATGTTTTCCCCCCGCTCTGGTCGTTTTGTTCCTTACCCGATCGCGGTTTTTCGCTGTCCTTTCGCGCGAGATCTTCGTTATGCGGGACGAAACCCTGGGCTGCGAGGACGTTTTGCCGAACCCCCCCCCCGCACACCCGCCCCCCCCCACCCCCCCCCCCCCCCCCCCCACCCCCCCCCCCCCACTCCTACTGCAATGCTAGCCGTCAAGCTCGCGCCGTCCACTGCGGTCCCAGGGGGAGGCAACTTAGCCGGGTGCCTCCTGGCAACAGCTGTTTCGTCGGGACTGACATTTGGCGGCTGTATGGAACATCCTCCAGGTGCCAGTCCCTGCTAGCATTTACGCTAGCACCAACCAAAGACTTTATAATAATAAGATGTGCCAAGCAGCAAAATTTCAGCATCGGAGCTTTGAGATTGGGTGCACGAAATCGGCGCAAGCTTTCTTGGTCCCCATTCGCATTCTCATTTATCCAGCCACTGCCAAGCATGCCTTCGTTAGCAGTCGGGCACGAGAACAGAAGAATATGCGAAAGAAGAGAATGGAATGACTTTATTTCATTAGTTCAAAAGAATCGCCTGGCGCTGAATGGCGATGCGCGAGGCTTAGAATTTTAGGTACTTTGCTGCTACTGGATTCTTTTGTTCGGTTGTCCATATTTTCTCGGTGTGCATTGTATATTGAGATTTAGAAGTGAGAGGACGCAAAATTTGTCAATATTTTAAGAATATTTTCAAATTTATATCAATTTATTAAAATACATTCTTGTATTTTCCCTTACACATAGTTTTGTATTTTTACTTTTGTAATATGGAAAGCAAGTGGAGCAAATATAAGAAGTGTGCACTTTCTAGTTGCAATGCAAGCAAGAGTAATGATGTACGTTTTTTTAAATTTCCGAAAGAAGGAGAATTGCGAGATAAATGGTTGCATAATTGTGGAATTGTTAGCACAACATCTAACTCAAATCTACTCTTATGCGAAAATCATTTCGAAGAGTCTTTAAAGTTACAAAAAAAACTTAAACAAGGAGCCGTTCCCACTTTGTGCTTACCAAATAATGTTAACTTATACTTTTCAAGCATACCTATAAGTAAGAGATATAAAATTTGCAGCTACCCGGACTGCTACAACAAGAGCAAAACTCATAAAATGTTCAAATTTCCAAGCAAGAGTAATATTCGTTTAAAATGGCTTGAAATTTGTGGGTTGCAAAATAATGTTAATGTAACCAATAAATTTATTTGTGCGGATCACTTTGAAAAAAGGCATTTCGGAATAAAAAAATTATTAAGTAATGCTATTCCCACAAAAAAAATTAAAGCATATGCAATATATGAATCGCTGAATTGTCAAAACTAAGTGTCAAACCGTGCTGAATTGTCAAAACTAAGTTCAGCCAGGTTATCAACCTGTTTTGCGTACCTGTTTTTGCCAAAAACAGGTTCCGAGGTATTTTGAAAATGTATGGGAAAACATGTGTTTTTCGACATGTTTTCTGTGGAAAACAGGAATCTTATCAAAAACAAGTGTTTTTGAGTCGATGTAAACAGGCTATAACACGCCTCTACAATCGGGCTCGTCTTGTAGGCAGTAACCAAGATGAGCGAACTCTATGTTCGTAAACCCTATCTTATTTTCAAAACGGAACATTTTTTCTTAACATACATGAAGTTTAACTGCATTCGCTTACCCCTCACGGCATAAAGAGGTGAAAAAAAATCAGAATGCTTCACTTTGGAGGGGTGTTTTGCCATTAGGGTTAGGTCTGAGAGAATTTTGATGTTCGCAGACCCCACCTAAAAATAGATGAGGAATATTTCTTCCGAAAAAACATTGTTATTTTTTCTAACGGTTCACTCTGTACGGCATGTATTCTTCAGAAATTTGGAAAAAATGAGTAATGGAGTTCAAAATAAGGAATTACAGGTGACGATTTCGAAGGCAGTCCAGTTAACCTTGAACTGTAAATATCTCAAAATTTTGACGACCTACAGCAAAACGGATGATAAATTCGAGCTCAGCGGCCCAATTTTATTTTAGAATCGTTTAGTTTGCTCAATTTGAGTTTTGGCTGTTGCACAGTGTAATCAAAGTACTAGGTCTGCTTTTGCTGCTCATGTTTTGAATGCTGGTCACTTTTCTGTTTTATCAAAAAACGTTACTTTGAAAAGGTGGGTGACAGATGAGAAAAAACTGGATGCTTATGAAAGTTATTATATTCAAAGCGAACCAAACATTATTAACAATGATAATGGCTGTTACATTTAGAACTGGTTTTCATTTGGTCTCTCAGGATGTTTTCGTGGTTTACCGTTTTTGGATTGCTACTGTCTGCTTCAGTCGTGTTGCTGATGATGAACTGAATGTCTGGTTCGAAATGCATTCGCACTCGTTTTATGTAAAGTGGATTCAATAAGGTTTTAATTCGGTCTCCGGAAGGTTTTTTAAATTCAAGATTATATTCGAATCCTCGTTTGTTTAAAAGTATTTTCTAATAATGGAATTATAATCACAGTGAACTATAAAAATTGGTTTTTTTTTTAATTGATGGTAAAGTTCTTTCCGTAGTAACAGGAACTGCATCAAGTCAAGCTTGCGCAATTTGTAAAAAAGGTCCAGCATTCTTTAACGATTTCGAATGCTACACAAATGAATTATTTAATCCTCTTTCTGAGAATTTGATATATGGTATCGTATACACTATACAGCCGCTTCACATGTGGATCCGATGCTTAGAATATTGTCTTCACCTTAGTTATAGAATTCAATTCAAAAAATGGCAGGCACGAGGCGAAGATAAAAAAAAGTTACAGGAACGTAAAATTTTTATAAAAAATATAGGTAAGTAATAAGTATTATAAAAAAGATAGAATAGACCATGCTAGGAAATTTAATCGAGTGGTTAATCTCCAGGATGTGTTTCATCGCGCTATGGATCCTATGATGTGTTCTGTGGGAAATAAGGTGAGATGGCAAAGACGACAACGAGAAGCTCTACCGAAGGAAGTTTTGGAATTATTAGCCACCCAGGATGCTTCACTCTTAGAAGAACAGAACCATAACAACATCGATGACAGCACATGTCTGGACGATGACGATATATTATTTCCCGAGTTAAATTTTATTGAATTAGAAAATAATGATGACTATTGACCTACAATTTGGCTCTACATTTAAAAACATTGTCTCTAAGAATGAAAAATGTTTTAAAATAAAGTTTGTAATTTATAAAAAAAATTCATTTTTTCAAACTGACCAAAAACCGCAATTTCTTTGAATTTTAAATGAAAAAAAAAACTAATATATCTATAAAATGGAGAAAAAACGAAATAGGTAAACAATTTTTTTGGAAAATTTTTTGTTTATTGTCATAAAAAAGTGTGTAAAATTTCATTTCAATCCGTGCATAGGGGAAAAAAGTGCACTTTTTGGCCCCAATGAACCACTGTGCGACGGCTGCAGCGGTGCAGTTGCAGCACCTATTCAACGCGACCCACGAGTTGGTGCGACAACTAAAAGGCATGGGATATTCAGTGGAGCATTGGGACATGATGTTTATACATAATATCCATGAAAAACTTGACCAGGAGACTGCTAGGCAGTGGGAGCTGCGTAGGAAATCGGACATGCCTCAGTTGTCAGTGATGCTGAAGTTTTTAGATGAACAGGCGCAAGCCTTAGGAATAAAAATAGCCAGACCAAAGGAAATCTGGATGGAGAATTTTTTTAGGAGAAATAGAGAAGGCTCAACTGGATCGAGTAGATCCCAGACGCAAGGAGGGGGGTACCGGAGATTGCCGGCATGTGAGGCGTGCGGAGCAGATCATCCATTGTATAAATTTGGAGACTTTATGTCTATAGGTTGCAACGGGAAATGGAGATTTGTAGAGACATGGGAGCTTTGTCCCAACTGCCTCAGGAGAGGCTACCGAAAGGGGAGTTGCAAAGAAGTTAGGTGCACATACCCCGGAGTGTTCTCGCGATTCGGCGCATAATAGTGTGCTGTGCCCCAGGAAGGAGTTGGAGAAGCACAGTGGAGTACACGCAATGGGAACGGGTGTAGGAGCACTCAAGGAGAAGAAGCTGGTATTATGAGAATACAAGGAGAGGCTAGCAAAACGAAGGAGAATAAATCCGGAGTATGAATCAATCTTAAATTGGAGAACTACGTTTAGTAATCCTAGGAGTAAAAAATTAAGTTCAAACTTAAATGTAAACATTAGAAATAAGAATAATACTAATAATAATAAACCTTGAAAAATTTTCAAACGTACAGTGAGCGCAATTCCTATAACCCCACTAACTTTTTCGGAGAAACGGTGTAAAATTTTTGCTTAGATAAGAATTGCAGAACTGAGACATATGAGGCGCATTTGTCCACATAACGGGCACTAATTTTAACCAGTATTTGGCAAAATCTAGTCCAGCGTTTAGTTGTTCGATTGAAGTGTAACGCTTGAGATCAATTATCGCTGCGCAATTCCTATAAACCCACACGTGTTTAACGGTATTCTACTTGATATTTTTGTTTGGTTTTTGGATAATTTGAAAGGGTACTTAACTACAAGTACGTAAATTTATTTATTTTCCTCTTTTTGTTATATTAATAATAATACATAAAATTTTAAGAAATGTCTAAAGGAAAGTTCTTGTCTGATGAAGAAAAGGTCAAGATCAGTGGAAAGAAGTGGGATTGTACAACAGCAGATAGCCATAAAAATCAACCGATCACCAAGAGTAGTCCGAAATTTCATCAATTTGGGTTCCCGTTATGGCATTAGGAAGCCAACGAAAGTTAATACCGAAATTTCAAATCGCCAAAAAAATCGAATTAAAAGCGAAGCGACCAAAAACAGACTGAGTTCTTCTCAAATTATTTCCAGATTGGAATCGCCAATCAAAAAACGACGCGTTCAGCAAATTTTGTCGTCTTCGGAAAATATTTCTTATCAAAAACCTCGTAAAGCGCCACAGTTAAAACAGCGACATAAAGATACTCGCCTTAAATTTGGCAAAATTCACATGTCGTGGGAGCAAGAATGGAAAAATGTAATGTTTTCGGATGAAAAAAAATTTAATTTAGATGGACCAGACGGTTTTAGCTGTTATTGGCATTATTTGAGGTCGGAAAATGCTCCACGACTCAGCAGAAACTTTGGAGGAGGCAGTGACCAGTGTGATGATTTGGGCTGCATTTTCTCATTCAGGAAAAACATAATTATGCTTTCTTCCACGGAAAATAAATTCCAGTAAATAGACGGAAATGTTGGATGACGTGTTAATTGGGTTTTTGGAGAATTATATGGATGACAATGCAATATTTCAGTAAGACAACAACGCACCGATTCATGTCTCGTTCGAATCACGAAATTGGTTCTCGTCCAGGAATATTCCGTCAGTTGATTGGCCTGCACCAAAGAAAGTATAACCATAGACAAATAAATACATAGACTCGCCAGCGCCATACAACGAGGTGAGGACAATTTCTTCGCATCCCAGCGACCGTATCGCATCCCAAGCTTTTTCTTTGTATAACAGCAATAGAATTTTTAGCATGGACTCGCATCCCAAGCTTTTTTTTTATATAACAGTGATCGCAATTCAAGCATGGCGTCGTGCTTTTTTCACGATTTGTTATACAATTGAAATACCATAAGAGCGACACAGTTAGCAGCAATTAGATACACGTTTGTTGAAAAGAGAAGCAGATATACGTGTTTGAAAGAACATCAATAAGAGCTGCTTCCTAATTTTGTTTGTATTGCGTATCTGTATTGTGATCTCTGGATGCGGATATAAAGAGACTAGATATGTATTGCATTTCTTATGCCAATTTAACCGCGTTGAATACCCAGAATTCTAAACTCCTTTTTAGTATTAATTTCTAGATATAGAAAAAAGTGTTCTTCTGGCATTGGCAAATTTTCATGCATTTTTTTCTTTTTTGCAGATTTAGGGCAAGTGAATTATTTTTAGGGATTTATTTTAAAAGATTGCTTAAAAACTAATTAAAAAATATCTTTTCCATTGATCAGTCAATTTGCCCCTTTTAATAATCCTATTTATTTAAAACTAAATTTCATTCAAGAAATAAATAGGTACCTAAAATTCCTTCATTTTGACCGCAGGTTCTTCTAAAATGAAGCTAAACTTTTTAACAACAAATATTTTGAAAACTATAATAAATTAATTTTGCAGCCCTTCGCCCATTTCAACATTTGGAAATGACCCAGAGCAATTCAAGTTCCACCCACACCCTACCCAACCATCCAACCAATTAAGGTGTGATTAATTTTGTTTGCAGTAATTTAAAATGATTTTTAAATTATTTCACATTGTACCACATACAATGTTGTCTTAACAAAATTAAAAGTAAATAATCCAAAATTTTCTCGTGATGGGAATAGCAAGTATTGTTTTCATCGAAATAGGAACTATATGTCTCATCTGACTTTGTTGCATTTATACATTGTTCAATAATGTATGCTTTAATTCCTCTTCTTTCTGGTTTCTGGTGGAAAATATATTTGAAAATTTTTACATGCTTCTGGCATATTTCGTAAAACATATCCGTTGGTGGAATAAGACTGCCAAAATCCGATCTATTTGAATAATTTCTATAAAACAAAAATAACTCTGATGAGCCTTTCATTCTTATAGATTCCCCGGATTTTTTCAATCTTTCTGTAAAAATTTCGCAGTTGATTTTTGGCAGAATTTTCAAAAAAACATACGTTTACATACCCAATGAAATATCGTAGTGATGGGCCTTCTACAAGACACAACTTTTCTGAAAGTATGTCAATATCTTCCAGTGATCTTTGAGGGTCAATTATATTATCTCATCACTTGTTAAGAATCCATTGTCAACAACGTTTTCTGAACTATCAATCGTCATGATTTCTGTTTCAAAATTTTCCATTTCGAAATCAGAAAATAACGTGTCGTCATCATTAATTATGCAATTACTTGAATTTGAAATAAAAGTCATAAATTTGTTATTTATTATTTTACCAAGAATATTGGAAAATTCAAATACAGAAGGAGTGCTACTGAATCCGCCTTTACCACGTATTAACGAAAACAGGTTCTCCAATATATCCTGCTGTAATTTATTCGTTAATATAAAATATATATAATATACAATTGAAGCAATATATACTTTCGTAAATTTATTTTTCTCAACAATTCTCTCC